>JAKTWC010000083.1:0-66464 GCA_030560865.1 Nadsonia starkeyi-henricii
AGCTTGGTGCCAATTGAGCTACTCGATTCAGTGGGAGCTTTGGTTGATCTTCTAAAAATGTTTCTTGAAGGCATCTTTAGGTATTGATAGGTGTAATAGGGTTTATAGTGTGTAGCGATGATGAAGTATTAAGGGAGTAATGTGAGAGTAATTATATAAAGAAAGGGAGAGAGAAAAAAGGAGCAGGAAGGAAAACAAGAGTGAAGGGGGAAAAGGGCGATTTTTATAATAATAAAATAATAAGCGCCAGTTTACTAGCCATTGGTATTTAACTAAGCATTAAACGATAATCCCTTTTGGGATTGTTGACAAAATGCAGTGTTCCCACTGTAAATAAAATGGCATTGAACGTACACGTGTCTGTTGGTTTAATGCTAATGTTCCCGGTTTAAGCAGGGGAATAGTAGGGGGTTGTGGGTATTTTTCATATGGAGAACAGTTGGCGGTTTAAGGCTGGGTAGCCCCGGAAGAAAATAGAAAGCGGTCCTCCCACACTGATTTACTAATACCTCTTCTCTCTGTATTAATATTATTCTGAATTTACTACTTCTTTTTCTTTTATTATCTGCTAATTATATAGATATACATAGAATTTTCAGCTATTTGATACGATCTCGTATAGATCTTTTGGAGTTGTCTTAAGGATGTTGGGTACATCCATGGCTTATATGCTGCTGATTCACGCCAAACGCGATGGAGCGGCGCCGCTGATAAAGTTTGAAAAAGCGCGTAGAAGGATCTAAATCAATAATTGATTGAGTGAGTGAAGAGAGGTATATTCATTCGAAGATTTATTGATGAATAATATATGTTATTTACAAAGATAATCATTTTGTAGTAAGCAGCAGGAAACGATTAGTAGGCAAAAGGACCGTTGAATAGAGCTACCACATGATGTTAAAAAAAAGTATTTGGCGCAGCGTCTTGAATAAGAGCGTGACAGAATGCCTGATTACAAAGGTAATCCCTCTTCATATATTTGGTAAAATAATGATAATATATGATTGCATAAATTTGAATTACGTATCTCTAGTTCTTCTAATTCTTGTCATCACATAATATCTAACGGTTAACATACTATACGGCTGCAGATCTCTACGTGACAGAAGAATCCAGTATATTATACCGCTAAGCAACACACAGTAAATAATGAATCTAAGAAACCTGTCTACTGGATGCTTAAAAGACAATTCTACTAAAGGAAAAATATTAGTTATAAGAAATGCTTTACTATAATTGAGCCATTTCTTGCTATGGAAAAAAATCATTACAAACTTCTAAAATCACCTAACGGAGGTTGAGAGAATGATCCAGGAGAAGCAACTTCGAAAATTCATAGGTATTAATTATATGATGCCGAATTGCGGGAGAAAGGTCTGCCAGTAACTAATGATGTGAGATCTTGTATAAACGGCATCGGAAACACGGTCCTGAGCTAGAACAAGATCTTCTTGATAATTACCACTGGCCATTTCTACCCCGGAATGTTGTAAGTTCAATATATATTGCTAACAATATGAGTATAAGAAAATATAAAGATAAATTATATTATATTATAACAATTAACTACAAAATTGATAAAGTTATAAATCCCAATAATGGAACTAATGGAAGATAAGAATTGACAAAAGGGCGTCTTATATATAGTATTTAGGATAAGGAAATAATGTAAATCGATATGATCGTGATTGCAAACAGAATCGGTGCCCAAAGAAACTCGCCGACGAGGAATGGATAAATAAGCTAACAAAAGAATAAATGAAAAATGAAATTCCAAGATTGAGTAAATAATATAACACAATCATTGCATATATCTAATTTTTCTCAACCGGATGGATCACAACCAGCTACTCCATCCACCGTAAATCTGATGCACAATTAAAGTTTAGCCGTAGCAATCAACGAGGAATCAGGGTCTCCAGAACCGCATTTAGGTTGTTCTTTTTCCTATTGGGGCATAAAACGTTTGGGATATTAGAAACCTTGAATGGGGCATTTTCACTTTACTCTACTATATACCAGGCTAAATAATGGTCACCGGAAGGGTTCCATAGTGAAGCAGGATTATTATAGTTGGCAGTTTCTCTCTCACCCAAACAAATAGACATCCTCCTACCTTTCTCATTGAAGTACTATACTCCACGTAAAGATTTATTAATTAAATAAATTGAGTTGTGGGTGAGTTTATGTGTAATTATCGTCTTTGATTTGTTTTTTTTATTAGTAAAATATATAATATATACTTATTTAAATTGGAAATTGTTTATATAAAGTGAAATGAATATTTATAAAATAAAAAACGAGAAAATGGAGTCTCTGCTTTTAATTGTCTTAATTTAATAGTCAAATAACCCTATTATAGGGATTATTAAATAAAAGGCTAGAGAGTGGAAGATCTATTTCAGAGGTGCCTTTAAATGAACCTTCCTCAAATAGAATGTCTTCAGATTGACCTTCTTAATCCTTAGTATAGCCCACTCTTACCACCAATAAAGTCCTCAACTTCATCCCTTTCTTACGGCACAAAACATAGCGGCATTCTTGACCATTACCCGTAGTATCAGATAGATATTTATGCACATCCATCGAAAACCCCGGGAGTCGAATCTTAATGCCGTCGTCCTTCTTGGGTGAGAAGATCAAATAGGGAGTATGGAAACTAAATGTATACTGGGTTCTCGTATCAAATACAAAATTTTCTGCCTCGGATTTTTTCTCGGATTTTTTCTCCGAATGATGATGGCCACCTAGACCGAACGATGGGACTACCGAGGGAATGAGGCTATGTTTATGAGTTGGAGCAAATGCCTTATTCCGATGATGTGCCAAAGCGGAAGTAGTCTTCAAACTATGATCTTTACTGGGATATTCCAAATTCTCAATAGCGGGATACTGGAAATTCAGGGTCCCATCCTCCCGTAATGGTTGTTGTTCGATCTCGTTAAAGCTAGTGAGAGCCCTTCCCATTAGCCAAGAACCATGTGGGTCATCGGGCTCGATTGTGACTTCACCCACATTAGTCTCTAATGTTGGATCAATCCATTTAAGTACCTTGAATCCTAATCGCCACCCGTAGGGCAACCAGGGCTCGAGATCATACCCGACCGTGTTGCCAAAGTATAGATTGCAGCCGGCTTCGGGCTGTTTGAATCGGACCGTGAACTGGATAGAAAGAGCATTTTTATCAGCGGGTTTGATGTTAATGGCACTGATTTCACTACTATCAGACGATGGATATTCTTCGTTGTCTTCTTCCTCATCCATATTCGATTCCTTAAGGTAGGGGTTACACACCCGAACGTCGACTAAAGCCGACAGTAAATCGGTTTCTAAAGCGTGAGGATGTAGGTGATTATACTGAATGGGTCTAAGATCATCATAAGATGATCCCATAGTAACAATTAGGGACATATTGATTATTTTTTTAATACTGAATTGTGGCAAAATGAAAAGGAGTGAGAGAAGAGCAAGGCAAACGTGAGAATTCAGATCGATAAGAGATTAGGTGATGCCGTGCGGCGTGGGGCCGAAAGGTACGAAGAAAGGACATTAGTCAGACTGGACAGAATACTGTTGTTTTGTTTTTAATACTTTTATATATTTAATACTTTTATATATTTTATATATTTTATATATTTTATTATGTCAAGAGAGAGATATGTAAAAAAGAGTCGTCGAAAGATACCTTCTAAAGATACCCTCTAAAGATACCTTCCAAACAACACCTTCCTCAACTTTCCTAACTTTCCTAACGTTCCTAACTTTCCTAACGTTCCTAACTTTCTATCTTCCTATGCTCCAAGACTCTTCTCAATAGGGCCATCCCGCATAGCCCATTCAGTCCAACTGCCGTCATAAACACGGACCCTACTCGGAGTATCCAAGACTCTCAGGGCCGTCTCAACCACACAAGCAGTCACACCCGTACCGCACATGGTGATAATATCCAACTTCTCACTACCGGTATCAATACCTCTCTTTTCAAAGGCGGCCTTGAGGTCTTCGGGCTTAAGTAACTTATTAGTCCTGGGATCCAATAGTTCGTTAAAGGGGATTGACACTGCGCCGGGTACGTGACCACTAGAGATTCCGGCCCGCGGTTCAGGTGATTCCCCAGTATATCTTCCATATGAACGGGCATCAATTACCACAGTCTGATCCTTATCCAAACCAATTTTATTGGTATTTACTAATTGCAAAAGTTCTTCGTAACTGACGACCATATTGGTATCAAACGACCCCAGTTCATAATCGCGGGGTTCGGTCTCCTTAAACAAAGAATTCTCGAGGGATTCCAATGCCCGGCCCTCGTTCACGTAGTCCAAGTAATTATTAAGGATCCACACCTTGCCCTGGTGACCAAATCCTCTCAACATCCATCCGGCGCGGAAACAGGAAAATCCACCCACGGTATCATAGACGGTCAAATTATCGTCGCGGCGAATATTAAGTAAATTCATGGCCCTTTGGAAGGTAGAGGCGTCCGGCAGCATATGCGGGTAGGGCGAATTGCTATCCTTAATCCCGTCAATATCAAAGAAGCTAGCCCGGGGGAGTCGGATCTTTTGAAACTCCAACTTGGGCTTTGGTAGCGGGGAATTGGGCATGTGCCATGTAGCGTCCAGACATTTAATAGTGGGGGCGATACTGGGGTTAGCAAGTAATTGAGTCAATTCTCTCGGGGAGATTAATTTGGAGATTGGCAAACTCATCTCGTGGTCGTGGTTATTGTTGAAGGTCATCGAGGGCGGTTGGAAGAAAATAGAGACCCTTTGGAGGCTTATAAGCTCGCTAAGTAGTGGGGAAGCCCTTCGGTGGGACTTCGGGGTCAATATCTCCTACGTATATGAGCCACAGATATTTGTGGCATAGTTAAGATAAAGATTATTTTGATTTATTTATTTATTTATTCATTTATTTATTTGTTTATTAGTAAACAAACAAAAAATTAAGTATACAGTCTAAAAATATAAGTTATTCACAGAATAGTTGAGCGAGCGGAAGGGTGATATTGTTTTTTTATCTGGGCATATGGCCCTCGTAATTACCCCGACGGTAATCCAGATGAACAAAGCCTCGCTCGACCCAATCCAGACCCTCAAGGGCGTATTGCACGGCCTCGCCAATATCATGACTGTCACGTAGACTATTATTAGTATCCAAGACAAGATCCACTTCGGCCACAATACGATCACCTGAATGATAAGCGTTGAGAGCCGTCACGTAGCTTACCGATGATGAGAATCGTGAACAGAGGTATAAAAGTGGTTGACGCTCGAGCGGTGTGGCTTGGGCACCCGTTAGGTTATTGATATGTTCTAATGCCGTCGCAGACCAGGTCCAGATAATGTATACGGATAAAAACAATGCACCAAAGGGATCCAACCACCAGATTTCAAAGTAGTGGCCCAAAAAGGGGAAAATAATGGAAAATGAATTGAAGACAATATCCGTCATGGCGTCTTGAGCTAGGGCGGCAACCGCTGAAGAGTCAATAGTCTTGCACCAGAGGTAACAGAATAATTTAGATAAAATGGTGAATAACATAATCAGTAGGGACGCTAGGCCAATTTGGACCGTAGCTACGGGTTCAGAGGTTAATAACTTTTGAATAGAAGAGTTAGCCACTTGAAGGAATGAAAATATAATAACAATGGAAAATACTAAAACACCAATGGGTTCTAAACGGTTCCGTCCTACTGGGTAGATATGTTTAGTCTTCCAATCGCGCTTTTCAACCAATCGAGTACTAAACCAAATGATTACCGTAGACATGAGATCCAACACCGAATCAATGAGCGAAGCCATAATTGATAACGATGAGGTTAATAAAGTAACGACAACTTTACCCCCGAGCAAGATAACATTAATGCCAAAATTAACGTAAATGGCAAACATAACAATGGCGACAGCTTTACCCCTATCATTGAATTCGGAATCAATATTAGCCGGGACACCCTGACGACGACTCTTATTAGCCGAGGACTCAAACAAATCCTCACCATAAACCTTAAGTAAGGACTCAGGAATGCCCGAATCCAACAAGGTATCAATATCGATATATTTATCGATCATTTCATTTTGGTTTTCGTAGAATTCACGTACGGATCGTTTCTTAATCAAGGCCAATTCCTCGTCAGACTTACGGTATTGTTGCCAGTCAACGAGGGGTTTGCCAATGCCGATTAAATTAGACGTCCGCATTTCCCACAATCGTTCCAATTTAGAAAACCGTTCCTCATCGTGAGAATTTTCACGGAATAAACACCCCTGGGGGACGGGGAATTCTCTGGTTTCATCGGCGAGTGACCGACTGGCCGTGCGGGCTAATTCGGTAAACGAAGACGCGTTGGACTTAAGCATACAACAGTTAACCTCGCCGCAGGAGATAGGGGTATGTGGGCGCAAACTAGACGGGGACGCCGCGGGGGGCAACTCGGTAGTCTGTGATGTCGATCGATACCCCTGGGCTTTTTTCGTACTTGGGTTTAAAGTATAGTGGGTAAAGTCAATTTCGCTACCGTCCTTCACATCGCCGCTGTGGACCGGGAGCAGAGGCGTATTTTCAGACATGTTTCAATCAACGGGGGTGCCGTCTGGTCGAAAGAGGAGAGTCTTTGCAGTATTTTGCAGTATTTTGCAGTATTTTGCCCTACTGAGGCCCGCGTTCGGCGAAGATTTGAAATGGTGGGTGCAGTCTGGGCAAGGCGCTGGGCTCATATGCTGTTTCGCCGTTCGTGAAGGATTTCTTCCAGGCGAGCGAACGAGGGTTGGAGTGGTTTAGCGGAAAACAGTATTATGTGTATATATATATTGGATTATATCAGATTATATTAGATTAGTAGATACCAATGAATTATCTTCCGCCCCGCGCATTCCATCTCTGACCGCCCTGGGCTGGGGAGTAGGCTCATGGCAACATGGCAATTGCATTCATTACTCTGGCATTTGGCCTTTTTGCGCCAAAATACGCCATCCTTTATAATAAAAAAGGCCGTTTGCCACAATTCAATCGAGTACGGCTGCTATTGTCACGTTTAGCATAGCTCGTGCCCGCAATGGTGTGTCAAAAACCCTCGAAATAGCGGTTCCGGCCCGCAGCTCGTTTGCCCAATCACCACCCACAATGGAATATTTGTGTTTGTTTTTCAATGTAGTCCGAGGAAGGATTTTTAAGGATTCTCAACCTCCAACGTAGTGATCACGGCCCGTTTAGAAACCATTTTAGTCGGAATATCCATCCATCGCCACTCGCTTCGTCCCAACATCATCATCGTCATCATCGTCATCATCATCATCATCATCATCATCATCACCCCCATGACCCAAACCAAGACATTTGATATCGTAGCCCGTGATGTGGTGGTGCAGACCACGGCCTTTGCGGATAAAATCTTTGTAAATATCTTCTCGCACGGCAAACTGGGTCGTGTGTTCTCGGTCCCGCTCCGCGGTTCGCCGTCCGCTGGCGGGTTTGATCCCTCGTCGACGGTGTCGCGTGGCGTGGGGAATCTCTCCGATGCCGAATACCTGAAATCACAGCGGTATTTGGACCAAGAAGAGACCCCCGATCATGATTATTCGTTACTGCCCCTGAATCATTTCACGCCTCAGCCCCTGTTGGGGGCTGGTACGGACTCGGAGGATGATATCTTTGCTAGGTTGATGGCCGTGCAAATCGCTACCTTGGTGTCATCGCATAATCCCGCCGACACGAGAACCTTGGTGGTCTCGTTAGGTCCTAAACTTAATCAAACGGAAGACACCGATAATGCCAGCGATTTATTCTGGGATTTACTAAGTGCCGTAGGCCAATGTCGGGTTTGGTAGTAGTATATAACTATAGTTTATTAATACATAATTCTCTCTCTTTTTAGAAGGTTTCTTCGCCCTCTTTAATAACGGCCACGTCAAGTACCTCAACCGAGCCTTTACCTTTACTAAAATCCTTAACTAATTCGCTAACTTCACGGAATCTACCGGGATCAATTACACACAAACATTCCCAATCCATACCCCAATCTTCCTCTTCGACTTCACTGGCTAATGCCTTAACCTTATCCGCCCACTTCTTAGACTCCTTGGCGTTATTAATCACTCTAATACGCATGGTAGCCCTGGCAATAGGGATAATCTGTTTGGCAATCAATAACTTCATAGCATCCAACGCCAAAATCTTGGCCGATTTCGATGGCGCCATATTGAACCCTAATTCCGTCAACACCTTCTCAATCATGGTCGCGGTATAGGGACGTTTCGTAGTCGGATTCACACATTTGGATGAAACCATATTCAGAACTTCCGCATGAAGTTGCGACGCCTGGGCGTGTCGCTCCTTCTCGCCTAATTGTAATTCGCCCTTTTTAAGAATTTCTAAAATGATCTCATTGGTGTCAGTGGTGCCAAATGCCGCCTTAAGGTCGGCATGCGGTGCCACTTGGCCCTTAGATACGTTGGTAAATACTTGAGGAATTTGTAAAACGTCATCCAAGTCCTTTTCACTGTTTTGTTTTTGTTAGTATTATATTAAATTAGGCTTCGAACGAGAGAAAAAGGAGGGGGGGGGGGTGGTGGTGGTGCATTTTTTTTACTTACATTCCCTTACGCCAATCTTGGACTTTGTTCTGATAACAGGCAATTTCAAACCGTTTCTTACCCTTCTTTATGCGAACGTATGAGACATTGGTCAATTTCACTTGATTAGATGGTAAATTGATCGCCATTTTTGTTATAGTTTATGGAGGGTTTTCTTTTTTAAATTCAATTCACTTGATTAAAAACCGTTAGCAATCTTAAGAGGTGAAATTTGAATTTTCTATGCCCCTCCCTCATCGCTTAGTCATCGGAAATTTTAAGCCGTTTACAAATCGTTACAGATCTACAGTTATTTTTTGTGTAATTAATATATTATCTAACCTTTAACCTTTCTCTCTATGATATCAACCATTCTTAGCCTTCTTTCCCGGGCTAGGTGACCCACCCGGCAGAGATTTTCCGGCCATATTACGTCCCGGTACGGTCTTGCTGGCCTTTTTCCGTTTAGCCCCCGTATTATTATTATTATTATTGTTGTTATTGGCCCCCGGTGTTGATTGTCCTGAGCCAGGGGATGCAATCTGACTAGAGGTTGAGGTTGTCGTTGTCATATTCTGTTGTTGCTGTTGTTGTCGTTGTTGATATGGCGATCCAGGAGAATTAACAGCGTTTGGTCCATTATTGTTGTTATTATTGGCATTATTCGCCGCAGCAGCTGCTTTCTTGGCTTGGTATATTTGCATCTGTTGTTGATGCTGCATACGAATCATCTGTTGTTGTTGTGGAGTTAATTGAGCGAATTGAGCTGGCGTGATTTTAGGCAAACCTGTGATAGGGTTACGTTGAATATTGTTACTTCCCGTATTAGGCTGACCTTGCGGTCGATGTTGCTGACCCGGTTGTCCCTGCTGAAGTTGTTGTTGTTGTTGAAGTTGTCGCTTCTGTTGCAGTATCACATTGGACTGTTGTAATTGTTGTTGATAACTGTTTTGTCCAGTCATGTTAGGAATTCCAGTGGAATTAGGCTGAGCGCCTTGATTGCCACTCTGAATTTGTTGTGGCTGCTGTTGGAATTGCTGTTGTTGGAATTGTTGTGGCTGTTGTTGAAATTGTTGTGGCTGTTGCTGTTGTTGTGGTGGTTGTTGGTATTGTTGCTGTGGTTGTTGCTGTGGTTGATATTGTTGTGGTGGTTGATGGCCCTGTTGTTGCTGTTGTTGCTGACGTTGTTGTTGTAATTGTTGTTGTAAACGTTGTTGTTGTAACTGTTGTTGCTGTAACTGTTGTTGTTGTTGTTGTTGTTGTTGTAACTGGTGTTGTTGTTGCTGTTGGTGGTGTTGTTGTTGCTGTTGTTGCTGTTGTTGTGGATGTTGCTGTTGTTGTTGGTGTTGCTGCTGCTGCAATTGGTGCTGTTGTTGTAATTGTTGTTGTTGCTGTTGTTGTTGTAATTGCTGGCCCGGTTGTAACCTCTGGGGTTGGCCAACCTTAGCCGCTTGAGCGGGTGATTGACCTGGTTGACCTTCCTGGCCTGTCCCCTTTTGACCTTGCTGTTGTTGCGCTTGTGCCTTTTGAGTAGCTGCTCGCATACGATCCCGTTTCTTACGCCATTGTTCAATAAAGCTTAAACGCATGAATTGACTACTATTACTACCATTAGCCCCACCGTTATTAGCCATTTTACCCCGTTCACCGCGTTCACTCTCATCCATAATAAGCATCATAGTTTCAAACGATGACGATGAAGGGTGAGTAAGATCAGAATGTAAGGGCCGCGTGGCCTTTTTACCCAAAGGTCGATAATTATGTAAATGACGCGCCGCCTCACGTACGTCTTTATAAGTTTTTGGAGGTATCGTCGATCTTATCGTCAAATCTGAAGGCTTTTGTTTAACTGTCAAGTCAATATTACGTACGGTTAAACTGAGAATTTCACTCTCCATATTTACGGCCAATTGATCAGTGAATCGGCCATGACTAGGATCGGAGGTATACATTAAATCATGATACAACGACAATGAAGTGGGACGTAATAAAGAAACATACGATCGCGGTTGAGTGGTACTGGTATCTTTATCCATCGAAGTGTTCGCCGGTATGGCTTCCCCATTGGGTTCATCCTTATTAGTGGTTTCGGTTTCTTCATCCTTTTCAACCTCTACTGCATTACGATGATCAGTAATCTTAACGATAATACATCCCTCATAGAATCTAATGCCGGCATCACGGAACACCTCAGTGGCCGATGGAGGGATCTGTCCCTTTTGCATATATTGAATAAATAACTTAATCATTTCACTGTTTCGAGGAATGATGCCTTCTTGATTACCGAATCGATAATGATGATGATGAATATGCAATTCCAAACTCGGTGGCTCTTGACTGTACTTGGCCAGAATGGCTTCAGAAGTTTCCGCTGTAAAAAGGGATTGTTAACGATAGGTCTATTAAAAATACAATCACTCGTAAAACTTACCAAAATTATATATTTTCTTTCTTCTATCGGCCATATTATTGGCTGGATTAGTATTGTTATTGACTCCATGAACGGCTGTTGTCTTGGGGGCTTGAGTGGCCGATTGAGCCGATACAACACCATTCCCCATCACAATCTCGGCAGTTCTGGTACTGGGATTCATGCTAGAATTGTAATTAATTACCAAATAACTCGTTCAAAGAGGTCGTGATGGCCCTCGACAGAAGGTGAGCTTTGAATCATCGCGAGATCGGGGAGTGTCTGCGTCCGGGTAACCGTTACACTGGGAATCGTTTTATTATCATTCTTTATTACTGTCTTCTCAGTAGTTAATATTGGTTAATATTTATAAAGAAACTACCCTTAAAGATGGAAAATAACCGTTTGGATAGCCTGTTTGCTTTGTTCCCCGTGGTGGAAGAACCCGTGAAGACGTATTTCTTCGCTCAAGAGGCTAGCGATCTGGCGTTAAGCTCCACGGTAACTCAGTGGTTTAAGGATTATCAAACCACCTCTCAGGTATCTTTAGATACTGAGGCGCGCGAATATATTTATGGAATAGCCGCTAACCCGTTGGAGGAAGATATTGAGGCCGTCGAGAGGCAAGATAAGACGTTTTTGACCGTTTGTTGTCAGCTGGTGGATACCTTTTTACTACTGTCCATTACTCAACAGGGTGTGGAAGTCGCTGCCGCTCATACGCTATTGGAAGATATTTTATCAATAAAGGCCATTGGATGGTGTCAATTGTTTTGGCCTTATTTGGAATCCCGGGAATCACTGTTATGTCGTGGTTTAAGTGGGGTTAGAGCCCCCGGTACGACTTTGATTAGACTGTGTAATGCATTATTAAAGCGAACGAGTCGTAATAGAAACGCGAGATTTGCGGGTAGAATTTTATCTTATTTAACTCGTGCATTCCCGTTAGCTGAAAAGAGTGGTTTAAATAAGAATGGTGAATTCAATACGGATAATATTACCGTTTGGGAAGATAATGCCGAGGCTATGGATGATGATGATATCTTTTATAACCGATTCTGGTCCTTACAACCTTTGTTTGCAGACCCCGTTAGATTATTTACCCAACCTAAATTATTGTCGGAACTTAAATCGAATATTACTCTTGTGATGGATGAATTAAAATCACGTCAACTGGAGAGCCATAAGGCCGGCTTAATGAAACGTAAGAGAAAGGATCGTGGTGGCAACACGATACCCATAATAGCAGCCCCGACCGCCAATCCGGAACCCCTTGAAGCCTTTATCCCCAAATACCTAACGCGTCGTAATTTATTCGACTTACAACTTAAGGATATTAAATTTCGTCGATCGGTATTGGCCCAAATCTTCATCTTTGCGCGATTCATGATCTCGCTTGGATCAAGTGAACGAGCCAAATGGGCTTCCATTGGTGCTGTCAATAAAAGTGTGATGTTCAATTTCGTACTTGAGGATGCCGATGTTGAATTCTTCCAAACCATTATCAACAACTTAACCACTGTATCACACGCATCGTCCGATCTCTCCGGTGGTTTCGTACGTACATTATCTACTGTAGTTCTTGTATCTGATATCAACTGGACTAATTGGAAACTAAAAGCCTGTTCCGGTGCCCCCTTCGATGCCGCCATGATCACTAAGGAAGACCTTCAACGCGCTCTTATTAGTTTGGAATCAACTAAAAAGCCTCGCAAACCTTATTGGTATGCACTTGGTACCTCCAGTCTTTCGCAGTTGTGGAAAGTGGAGCTGGGTTTGGATTCGTTAAGTGATCCCAGTCGATGGGCTGTTGAGAGTGCTCAGAATTGGTGGAATCAGTGTAAGGATTTACATAAGGAGAAGGAAATTAGCCCCGACGACGGTGATGTGGATCGGTTGTTGGCATCCAAGACCTGGCAGGGGCTGAGGGCTGCGAGATTACAGGGTCATTGGACGGATTTTGGTAAAGTTACCGGGGGTCGTGGGTTTGGTGGTCTCTTTGATGATTTAGAGTTTTCCATCAAGCCCGAGGAGGTGGTTAAGGAGATTAAGAAGGTTGAAATGAAGCCAGTAATTGTTGATACTGTCGATGTTGGATCTGTCGATGTTGAATCTGAAGTTATTGAATCTGAGGTTATTGATTCTGAGGTTATTGATTCTGAGGTTGTTGAACCTGATGTTATAGTCACCGAAGAATCATCGGTAATTGAAGCAGTTGAAGTACCCACTGAGGATATTGGTGATGTCGAAGAAGAAGTCAAGAGTGATTCTGATAGTTCTGATAGTTCTAACAGTCCTGATAGCTCCAACTCCGACAATGATGACAACTCCGACAACTCCGACAATTCCGACCAATCGGGTACTTCTACCCCTGCAAACGAACTCCAGGATACCGACCAGGTCGATGTTATGGATGTTGATTCAGAAGCGAGTGCTAACTCCTCGCCTGAGCCCGTGACTGAACCCACTGACTCGCCGCCTGCCCAGGATGATAGCGAGCCACCTGCTAAAAAAGTGAAAACGGATAACTAGTCTGTAGCAATTATGTATATTATATTTATTTATCTTTTTCTAAGTCTATTATCAAAATCTGCACGTAAATTAAAGACCCTGAGTTGAAAATTCATATTTAAGGAATAAAATATTCGTGGTTATAAATTAATCTCCTATAATATCGAAAAAATTCACGACCCGTTCCGCCTATAACGCGTAATTAAATCCCAAAAGCGCGCTGGGTTCGTGCCTCCGCAGCCCTCCCGATTCAGAACTTTTCCGGCACCAAAAACATAGGGTGAATGCCATCACCATATCACTATCTAGGATGTCATTCAGTGAGGAAGATGATCATAATCAGCCAGCGTTTTTCGAGTCACTAGGCCAACTCCACTCAAATCAAATCAAGGAGGAAGTGCCACTGGACCTGAATGCGAATTTCAAACGACGCAAATTGGAAGCCAACGGAGCAGCAACGTTTCAACCATTCACACTTGAGGAGGAAAATGAATATGAGGAGGAGGAGAAAGATCAGGCGCCTGATGAATGTAATAACATTAAGCCCTTGGTTTACTCGGAGCCTATTATATCTGTGGCACCCGTATTAGATGATTTGGAAGAATCGCGAGGAAATGAGATATTCATGGATGAGGTTGACGAGTCCACATCTTGCTCTCCTATAGTGAGTGATAACTTCTATCAGGCTTTAGTGAGTGTGGTGGGTGAGATTGATGCGGATAAACTAGCCCTGCTACGCAAGATCAGTAACGGGAAGGTTGATCTGGCTATTAACCAGTACTTTGATGGTAGTTTAGATAAAGCGATGAGTCAAAGGAAAGCAGTTATTTCCCCTTTCAAGAAGCCATTGTCTCCTACTAAACCTCAATTATCCCAGTCTAAACCATCTCAGTCTAAATTAGCCACGGACGGTAAACTACCCTTGGCACTACAATTGCCTCCCTCCAACAAGGCTCCAGAGCTCACTTGGGGCAAGCATTATATTGGTAGTTTCCAATCCACCGGGTACATTACACGATCGGGCCCCAGTTCAACTGTAGTTCAATACAATGATATATTAGCCATTGAACGAATGAATATCCTAGGCAAGAACCTAACGACGGTGAAGAACAACAAAGACGATTGTGTGGTGCGATTGCTAAATGAACGAACTGGCCGTGATTTCGCGCGTCTGCCCGAAGAAACAGCACGGTTTGTATCGACCATGCTAGAATGTGATATCTGTGAATTCACTGCCGTGTGTGTCTACGCCGAAGAACCCCGGGTACGTATTGGTGATACGTTCTATATCCAAATACACTGCTTTCTCAAAGAGGGTATCTTTGGGAAAGACCTATTGGCAGATTCAAGTAAGGCTTCATCATCATCACAGGCGTGTGGGACTGAGGCTACTAACTCCTCGGCGAATGGTAGCACTGGTTGGGCCGCGTTTAATAATGCCAAAGAGACATCAGGTGAAAAATTAATGCGATTCCGCCAAGCGGGGTTGGTTCAGTTGTTTGGTAAATTAGATATAGCCCCGGTGGATAATGGACAAAAGTCAATTACTACTGCCAATTTGATCAAAGCCATTGAAGAAGGTGTCAAGCGACAAGAGACCATTAACTCTGGTGGGGGTGATATTGAAGATATTGAAGATGTGGGGACGATAGATAAGGATCAGTTAGATGCACTGTATCGGCGATCACAGGCTCCCTTGATGACGGAGGAAATGGAACCGCCTGCCGATACCTTCCGATTGTCATTACGGAAGTATCAAAAGCAGGGACTCAAATGGATGGTTGACAAGGAAGAGCGAGTAATCAATGATGATTGCAATAGCAAATCTGACAAAAGGGAGCCAATGCATCCTCTATGGCAGGAGTTTAAATGGCCCACTCCTCCAACTGACTTGCCTAAATCCGAATCCGAATACCCTATTACAGCTACAAATGAAACGTTTTATGTAAACTTTTACAGTGGTGAGTTGAGTGTGGAGTACCCGACGCAAAAGAAGACCGTACGTGGGGGTATTTTAGCTGACGAAATGGGTCTGGGTAAGACTATCTCTACACTGGCCCTGATCCACACCAACCAGTACGATGAAGATGAGGAGGAGGAGGAGGTTAAGAGGGAAAACTACGCTAAGTATACAACTTTAGTGGTAGCCCCGATGTCATTATTGGCTCAATGGGAATCTGAAGTCGCCAATTGTAGTGTGTCCCATAGTCCCCTGGGCAAATCTTTATTGTACTACGGTGATAATATTCATGACTTGCGATCGCTACTATGTGGTCCTATGGCACATACTATGGCACCACGAGTGGTTATTACCAGTTTTGGCGTGGTCATGTCGGAGTATAATCAGACAATCGCCAATAACGGCAATGAAGGTGGTTTATTCGGGATTAATTTCTACCGCGTAGTCCTGGATGAGGCCCATACGATTAAGAACCGGAATACCAAGACCGCTAAATCATGTTATGCGCTGAGGGCTGAACGCAAGTGGGCCTTGACCGGTACGCCAATCGTTAATCGATTAGAGGATTTATTCTCGTTAGTTAAGTATCTGAAGGTAGAGCCCTGGAATGATTTTTCATTCTGGCGTACGTTTATTACCGTCCCCTTTGAGAGTAAGGACGTAGTACGGGCGTTGAATGTGGTCCAAAGTGTATTTGAGCCCCTAGTACTACGACGAACTAAGGATATGAAACAGGCCGATGGTACGCCGTTAATTACCTTACCCCCTAAAGTGATAACCATCGAGCAAGTAGATCTGAGCGAAGATGAACGGGTGATGTATAATCATATTTTCCGTATGGCCAAGGGTACTTATCAGGAGAGTGTAGGCAATGGTAGTGTGATGAAGAGTTATACGGCCATTCTATCGCAGATTCTAAGGTTAAGGCAATGCTGTTGTCATCCTTATTTGGTTAGTGACGCTGCTGCAGTAAATACTACTAAAGGCGAAGAATTGGATGAAGGTATGGTAATTAGCCCACCACCGTCGTTTGGTGAAGACATTGAAGCCATTATTCAACGGTACTCGACTCCCGAGGCTCCCTTAGTAGAAGAAAGGCCGTTATCAAATTACGGCAAGGTCGCCATTGATCAAATTATTAATCATGCCGCGAGCGCGGAGTGTCCCATATGTACCGCTGAGCCCATCCCGGCTGATGAATTAGGCGTGACGCCATGTTGGCATTTCGCTTGTTTGAGTTGTCTGGATGATCATATCGAATATCAAATCAAGAATGGTATCGAACCGCGGTGTCATATCTGTCGGATCCCCTTAGAACGTCGCGAGATTATGGAGGTCTTGCGAGTGCCTCAATCTAGGGATAATGAACAACTATTAGTAGACCAGGTGACGTTACGACCCTATCGGGGTAGTTTAGGCCAATCGGCTAAAACGCTAGCCCTGATTAAACACCTAAAGGCCATTCGGGCTCAGGACCCGCTAGCGAAATGTGTGGTATTTTCGCAATTCACATCCTTTTTGGATATTATAGGACGAGCGTTAAACCGAGATAAATTCCATACGTTAAGATTCGATGGTACTTTATCGCAGCGTGATCGGGCTCGGGTATTGGATGATTTTAGAGCGGAATCCCGTCCGGGGACGATATTATTACTATCGCTCAAGGCCGGTGGTGTGGGTCTGAATTTAGTGAGTGCCAAATTTGCGTTCCTAATGGATCCCTGGTGGAGTTTTGCCGTGGAGGCCCAGGCCATTGATCGGATTCATCGTATGGGCCAAACAGCTGATGTTAAAGTGGTAAGATTTATCGTTAAGGATACGGTGGAATTACGTATGTTGAAGATCCAAGAGAGAAAGATGTTTTTGGCGACTTCGTTGGGGATGTCGGAACAAGAAAAGAAACAACAGAGAATTGAGGATATTAAGTCTTTGTTTGAAGATTTTTAGGAAGGTAGACGTGGACGGGTGGATGGAGAACAGTTGGAGGAAGGTTTGAAGAAGGTGTTGGTAGTATTCTTTTACTATTCGTTTAGAAGGCAACTTGTTCTACGAACCTTCTTAACTATATTTTATACTTGTATATATACATAATAGATTGCGTTTCAAAATGATTAGATTGGAGACAGGTAAACAGTCGGATTCTGGAAGGTTTAAGGGAGTTTAGAATTTAAAGATAATCGGATGAGGAATATTTAAGGAATGTACCATTTCCTAGCCTGCCCGTCTCTCTCCATCTCCATACTAACTGTCCACGACGATCCAAAAGGGCAAACTCGTCCCTTCCCATTGTACGGTAACCAATAACGGCAATTTCTCCCCCACCTCCACGCCCTCATTGCCTTCCACCATCAACTCGCCCCAGAAGTTAATCATCATGGTTTCATCGGCGGTTTGGTCTCTTACGGTCATGACCCCCGTGTTATCATCGGGTTTGACGACCTTCACGGTGTTCATAACATATTTGGTATACGCGGCAGTAGTTCGACGCAGCATTAAATTGTCACCGTTACTACCACCCCCACTAACCACTGGAGCCAATAGGGTTGATTCATCGTCGTGAGGCGGGTGGGGAGCCAGATTAAGCGATGGGTTAATGATGACCCAGGGGTTGTGATTGTTGATATTGGAGGTGGTCTCGGTGGCTAGCGTGATTATGACGTTGGTTCTCTGGACGTTGGTTACCGACAGTTTGTAATAAGGAGATTGGGCCGTAGGCTTTGACCATCTGAGTCGGGGGAGATAATTTCTTGCTGCAAATGAGGAAATCGCGGTGGTTGACTTGGATCGACGCGCCGCCGCGGAGGATAGCTTGGATTGACAATCGGCACATTTCTCGATAGAGCGCGTGGATAACCGTGTTCTTAGTGGTAAATTAGCCTTGGGGATAATATTCGCCGTATCCCCCTTAGGCCGCTGGAGATTATTAATATTATGATTATTATTAACAAACTCCCTCACTTGATTGAACTGGGCTTTGGACCGTAATTCGGATAATTCCTTGATTTCCGCTGATGTGGGCCTTTCCTTACCCCCAGGACTCCATTGGTACGTACAGTATGTACAGGCTAAGTTGTCACCTTCACCCTTAACGGCGGATTCACACGAGGGGCATTGGAGACAGCCACGAAGACATCGCATTTTACCCCGAATGGCCTCAGAGGCCGTGACTTCAAACTGGCAGTAAGGACAGTATCGTGATACTATGGTGGAAGATATGCATTCCGGGCATCTCAGTGTTTGACAGGAAAGGCATATATGGAGGTACTCGATAGGGTGGAGGTTGGTATATTCATTGGGGTTTTGGCAGGGACAATATATGAGCATTGGAAGCTTAGGTTGAGGAAGGTTGGCGTAAAGGTTTAGTCTCAGATGGTAAATGCTTAAGCTGGGATATCAACCATAACTACGAAAAAAAACACAAATTTATACAAATCTACAAACTGGTTTAATCATTATTTTTTTTTCAATAAATAAAATTTATTATTATAACTTATTCACATAAATTATTCACATATACGATCAACGTACAAAGATCAATAAGGGATCAATAAATAAATAAATAAAAGGTAATCAAAACCGTGAAAAACGTGAAACCCGAGAAAGATAGAAATAACCTCCGTTAAAAATAAAATAGGTTATAAAAACTTTCCCTAATCTTTTTTTTCTTACTTTGAAGTATCGACGACAATACGACCTGCGATCTTACCCGCTTCCATCAATTCATAGACATGTTCGATTTCGGATAAACCAACAATCTTAATAGGCGAATGGACCAGACCTCTGGCAAAGAAATCAATGGCTTCCTTAGTATCGGCACGATCACCGACATAAGAGCCCTTAATCGAAATACTCTTAACAACATGACTGAAAACGGGGGACTTGGCCACGGCATCAGCGGGTAAACCGACCAAAACGACAGTACCGGTAGGGCGAACGTATCCACAAGCATCAGTAATGGATTGTTCCGCGGTTGATACGTTAATAACGGCATGGGGGCCACCGTTGGTGATATCTACAATAGCATCAGCGACCTTAACCTTTTTGAAATCGACAAAGGCCTCAGCACCTAATTCCTTACACATCTTTTCCTTGGCATCGGAGGTATCGACGGCCACCACACGGTAACCCATAGCCTTGGCGTATTGAATGGCCAATGTACCAAGACCACCACCGGCACCGGTAACGGCAACCCAATCGCCGGCTCTGATGTTAGCGGTCTTAAGGGCCTTGTAAACGGTAATACCGGCACAAAGAATAGGGGAAACCTCAGCTAAATCACACGATTTAGGGATATGGGCGGCATGGATGGCCTTGGCCGTGGCATACTGTTGGAATGAACCATCGTGAGTATATCCGGATAAAATGGCATCGGGACAATTAGATTCGTGTGAGGAAATACAGAATTCACAAGACAGACAGGAGCCATTAAGCCATTTGACACCGGCATGGTCACCTAATTGGAAATTAGTGACCTGTTCACCCTTGGCCACCACAATACCGGCGCCCTCGTGACCGCCCACCAGGGGTAATTTAGTACCCAGGGGCCAATCACCCTTCCAGGCGTGAAGATCAGTATGGCACACGCCCGAGTACTTGACGTTAATCAGCACCTCATCGGGGCCGGGCACGGGCACGGGGATGTCGCCGTAATGCAGTTTGCCACCGGTTTCGGTAAAGTACACGGCCTTTTGCGATTGCGGGATGGTCACCGAGGAATCATAGGTCACGCGCGATTTGTCGTGGGTGCTCTGCTTAGGGTAGTTGTACACCGCGCCGGCGGCATGGTTACAACTACTCGAGCACGAGTGCCAGCGGACCTGGCCATTGGCCGTGGGCTGGCGGATCAAGTGGGTGGCCGACGAGGCCATCAAGGATTTGGTGGCATAGGTACGTGAATTAACCACGGCCCGGTGGGCAAGCGTGCGTGCGGTGGCAGCGGTAGCGGCGGTGGAGAGGCGGAGGTAGGATTGCATTATTTTTCAGAGAAAGGGGTCAAACAACAGAGTAATTGCTACAGAACCAAAGCCGAATAACCAGAAAAGCGGCCCCGAGGATCCATATTTATAACCCAGCGCCCCCAGCGGTCTAAGCTAGCAAAATGGGGGAGCTTCCGATGGCCCTGGCAGGCCAGGTGGAGAGAGGAGTGGGCGGTGGGCTGAGATCAGGTGGGCAGCGGGGTCCTCCGTGCAGCGGTGCACAGGTTGGGCGGTGGTTGCGGGTCCCTGGCTCGTTCCTGGGCCCGTTCCTGGGTTTCTGGTTTATGGTTTATGGTTTATGGGTTTATGGTCTGGGGGTCTATTGGCTTGCTGAATCACTGGTTTCCGGCCTGGGCGAGTGGGTTGGCCGTTCCAGTTAGCCTTCCTCAACGGGCCAGGCCAACGGATGGACAGAAACACGCGGTGGAGAACGATTATCTAAACAATCTGGCCGAGGAGCCCGGAATTACTAAATTCCGGTGTCGGGGCCCTTCTTTCGGGTGTGTTTGGGGTTGTCGGTTATATATATGTTTATATATGTTTATATATGTTTATATATGTTTATATATGTTTATATATGTTTATATATGTTTATATATGTTTATATATGTTTATATATGTTTATATATGTTTATATATGTTTATATATGTTTATATATGTTTATATATGTTTATATATGTTTATTAAATTGTTGTGCGGTCCCGTTGTATCGTCTATTGTCGATCATCCGCTCTTCCCTCAGCCATCGGACCACAATCGTCAACCGTCTTAATGGCTATCGTCGCCCACGAATTTACTCTGATTTTGTTGATTTTATAGATTTTTATTATTCCTTTACTTTATTATTCCTTTACTTTATTATTTCTCGTATTTTATTATTTCTCTTATTTTATTATTTTATTATTTCTTTTATCTCTCTTATTTTATTATTTTATTATTTCTTTTATCTCTCTTATTATATCTTCAATTCTCTCAAGACCCAATTTTACACAAATAAACGTAATTTACAAGGATTATTACAATTGGCAATAAATCTTATTTATATTCTCTATACAGCACTCTTCACCTTAATGATAATAAATAATACCACTGTAAATAATTGAAACTGCAATTATATGTTAATATCCTTTATTAAATGCAATGTCACCTAATGTGACTTTTTTTTTTTGTTTATATGTTTGATCTTCGCTAATAACGATGATTATAATTCAGCGGAGATAAAAAATGATATAAACGAGATCGTTCAGTAATCGCAAAGACACCGCCTAATTTCATCATCCTCCAACTTTTCTACCTTCTATTACGACGATTAACAAATTCCACCACCTGGGCATTACCCTCTCTACTAACAAAACACTTCATCTTAGAGTCATTATGCCATAACAATACACCCAGTTCTCTCGCATACCCTACCACCATAGCATATTCATCATTATGACGAAAGTCAGTATACAAGTACCCCGGCATAGCATTAACCCGATCCATTTCCAACTGCCACAGTTTAATCTGATCCACCACCGTTGGAGGTAATACACCCTTATCACTCTTATACATCTGCGGGTGGGCATGGACAGTCAAATAGGTTAAAATCTGCGCTGCGGTAATCCCATTACTCAATGCGAATCTCACAGAGTCTCGCGTGATCTGTCCTGTAACCATATTGGCGAAACGAGTCTTGAGTCCCACAAACAAATTAAGCACGGCGATCTGAAGTGGCGAATCCGTATAGGCATATAAACGATAATTAGTTTCCAGAATAATGAATTTAGATGCCGTCGAAGTGGCCATGGTATTGGATGCCGTTAAACCGGATGATAATTTATTATTCCCATTATCGTCCTTGTCCTTCTTTTCCGTGGCGATCTCCATGGCCTTCGATGGTGTACGTAACGATGATGCATCGCTGGTCAATGTGGTAGCTAATCGAGTCGGATAAAAGCGTCGACTACTCCGTTTACGTTGGTATACAAGACCAAAATCACGTAAATCTTCCAACATGGTCAGTTGAGTATCACTGAGCGCGGCCAACGAGTAATCTCTCCCCAATTCTAATGAACCCAACATGAAAATAAAATTTAAAACATCCACCGTATTCATATTAAGACCCTCCGACATACTCAGGTACTGTAACAACAACGTCCAAATTTGGGCATTAACATCCTGGAGTAAGAACTGAAATCCTGCATTGGTGATTCGCATCACGCCATCCCCCGGGGTAGTTTCCATTAATTTAGCATGTTGTAATAGCGACAATACGCCCGGGTTAGGCATTTGACTCACTGGCGTACCCACCATAAAATGCAAAATCAATTCCCACTGTCGCGTGGCATGTTCATCCAAAAATTTAATATCAACCTGATGTTTATCGGGCGTATTCAACGGCACCCCAAACGAGTTGTCCCCCTCCACGTCTTCCACGAAATTACCACCATTGATTTCTTCATTACGGTTATTATTGTTATTATTATTGGGCGATATATTCTCCACAACTTCCCCGGTCAATGCGGCCCTAAATGACCGTCGGAATTCACTATCCAGACACATACACATCACACCCATACCCTCACCCACCCGCACCTCACTAACAATATGTAAACCCTTCATTTTCCTTAATGCCTCCGCCTGGAACTGACGCGAACCCGGTTGATCGGCATTAACCCATATCGACAAATGATCTAGCGGCACTGGTGTCTCGTTGAATAACATTGACATAACTACCATTCGGGCCATTGCTGGCAACAGGCGGAAAATGGCCAAACATGTCGCGGGCGAGGTATATAGTTTGAGAAGCGTAACGGGGGGTAATGATTCTAAATAGTCATTCACGGACGATTTGAAGTCGGTCATGTTTATATTCTGGTGGGTTTGGAGTGGGTTTATTTCGTTGTTTTTAATGCGGTCGATTTGGAGATATCGGTATATTTTTGATCCGCATACTGGGATTTACCGCCGGGTAATTGGGCGGGGTGGAGATACTGATACTGATACTGAAATCAATCAACAAAAGGTTGGATTTAAATAAAAATCTAGTTTGGTTTATAAATAGAAGTCTATAGATACTTGGACATACTTGGCCTATAGATATTTGTTTTGTCATGTGGTGCCACTGTCGTTATCTTCCCGTTATATTTGCCGTGGGGAGAATCAAATGCTACATTCAGGACATTCAGGAAGAAATCTAAACCCATATTGAGAAGGAATTAAGAGCTAGCCGCCTTTATTGCTCTAAAGTAGGTATTTTCTGTCTCACAAATAACCTTGCTAGAAGACCTTCCTTAACTATCCTCTATAACCGTCCTGCCATCGCCTATAATCAATTCAACCTGTGAGAACGTATATAGAACTGACTCAGTAAAAGAACTGAAAGAGGTGGTCATGGTATTCAAAAAGAGACTAGATTACTGTGGAATTCCGTATGATGTCTTGAATGTTTATAAAACGAAGATTATCTTATATCACAGTACCAAGTGAAATCTTAATCTTCCTTTATCTCAAAAAAAGCCCTTCCTATACATAACCTTCCTAAACATAACCTTTCTCAACCTTACACTGTTCCTTCTGCCATCTACAACCCACTGACAACCCTCACAATAACCGCTTGAACGTCATTAGCCGCCTCTAACCCAGCATCCAGCACCTCCTGATGATTGGCCATACCATCTTTCATAGCCGTCTCACTCTCAAAAGCCACCCCCGCCCTATTAGCACTAGGCGGCTTATCACTTACAGCCACATTGGTAATCAAACTGATGGCCAAAACATTTAGTCCACTATGTCTAGCCACAATTACCTCAGGCACGGTACTCATACCCACGGCATCGGCACCCATAGCGGTCAAATATCTCACTTCGGCTCTAGTCTCATAAGTTGGGCCACAGACAAAGGCATAAGTACCTTCATGAACGGTCCGTGTAATACCCAATTCCCGCAACGCATCTCTAACCCTTTTTCGGAGGTCTAACGAGTAAGCGTCTGACAGCGGAAGGAACCTTACACCTAATCGATCATCATTAGGTCCTTTGAGGGGGTGAAAGCCCGACAGGCCGGGGATATTCAAATGATCATCCAGCATCATAAGGTCACCCACTCGGAATCCAGGTCTCAACCCTCCCGCGGCATTCGTGGCAATCAACGTCGATACGCCCAATTGGGCAAACACCCGAACCGGGAACGCCGTGGTGGCAATATCATGGCCCTCGTAAAAGTGAAACCGGCCCAACATACATACCGTGGGCACCCGATTAGACCCCATGAGTCCCACGATCAACTGTCCCGCGTGGCCGGCCACGGTGGACTTTGAAAATCCCGGTAGGCTCTCGTAGGCCAATTGAACGCGGGGCGACGCGGCTAATCCCTGGGCTATGCCGCCTAAACCGGAGCCGCAAACGACGGCCACGCGAGGATGGCGTAATTCCTCGGGGAGTTGCAATCTAATAAAGTCGGCGCATTCTCGAGACAGCTCAAACGACATCTTTAATGGTCTCTGGTGGTGTTTAATGGTGGTGATTGTGGGGTATTCGCACAGTTAAGCTGTGGGTGTTTGTAACGCAGATAGGGGAATGTGCGGTAGATAACCAAAAGTCCCAACGAGGAGCTTCCCTCCTGCACGCTGTGACAAATTTTAAAAAAAACCAACCTTCTCCCTAAACATTATCACCAAATATCGCCCAAAATCACGATGAATATGACGGCCGATCACAACCAGGAAGACGCCTTTAACGAGCTTTTGCAGCCCGTGTACAAGGGCCGTGGTCTCACCGATGCCATCAATACCGCCGAGGACAAATGGCACCTGTTGCCGGCCTTCCTCAAGGTCAAGGGTCTGGTCAAACAACATTTGGATTCGTTCAATTATTTCGTGGATGTGGATTTGAAAAAGATCCTGGCCGCTAATCAAGTGGTATTATCCGACGTTGATCCTGAGTTTTATCTTAAATACTTGGATATTAGAGTCGGGGTGCCCCAGCGTAGGGACGCCCACGCCTTCAATACCGCGATCACGCCCCACGAGTGTCGTTTACGTGATCTCTCTTACGCGGCGCCTATCTTTGTCGATATTGAATATACCCGTGAGAAGAAGATCGTGATTCATAAATCTTTGGAAATCGGACGTATGCCTATTATGTTAAGATCTACCAACTGTGTGTTGGCCAGTAAAACCGAATTAGAAATGGCCGCCCTTAATGAATGCCCCTTAGATCCCGGTGGTTACTTCATCGTTAATGGTACTGAAAAGGTTATCCTGGTTCAAGAACAACTGAGTAAGAATCGTATTATTGTCGAAGCTGATGTAAAGAAGGGCATTGTTCAGGCCTCCGTTACTTCATCCACCCATGAACGTAAATCCAAGACTTATGTGGTGACTAAGAACGGTAAAATTTACCTTAAACATAATTCCGTTTCGGAAGAAATCCCTATTGTTTTAGTCCTTAAGGCCGCCGGTATTGTTACCGATTATGAAATCTTACAATTAGTCGCCGGTGCCGATTCTCAATTCCAGGATTTATTTGCGGTTAATTTCGAAGAATGTGCTAAATTAGGCGTTCACACGCAACATCAAGCTTTGGAATATTTGGGTTCCAAGGTTAAGACCGTTCGTAGAGCCAATGCTCCTAAGTTATCCGTTTATCAGGAAGGTTTAGAGGCTCTGGCCACTACTATTATCGCTCATATTTCGGTCAATAATTTAGATTTCCGTGAAAAGGCCCTTTATATTGCCATTATGACCCGTCGTGTGGTTATGACTATGGCGGACCCTAAGATGGTTGATGATCGTGATTATGTCGGTAATAAGCGTTTAGAACTCGCTGGTCAATTAATGTCCTTACTCTTTGAAGATTTATTCAAGAAGTTTAATAGTGACTTCAAGGCTAATATTGATAAGGTACTCAAGAAACCTAATAGAGCTAATGAATTCGATGCTCTGTTATCAATTTCTATTCATTCGTCTAATATTACTATGGGTCTTAACCGTGCCATTTCAACCGGTAATTGGTCTCTTAAACGTTTCAAAATGGAAAGAGCCGGTGTTACCCATGTACTCAGTCGTCTGAGTTATATCTCTGCCCTTGGTATGATGACGCGTATTTCCTCGCAATTCGAAAAATCCCGTAAGGTCTCCGGTCCTCGTGCTTTACAACCTTCGCAATTTGGTATGTTGTGTACGGCCGATACACCCGAAGGTGAAGCATGTGGTTTAGTCAAGAATTTAGCGCTTATGACCCATATTACTACCGATGATGAAGAAGACCCGGTTAGAGCGCTTTGTTTTATTTTAGGTGCTGAGGGTGTTGCCACTATTGGTGGTACTGAACTTCATAATCCCAATACTTATGGTATTTATGTTAACGGTACTTTGATTGGTATTACTAGATTCCCCGGTAAATTCGTACGTGAATTCCGTCAATTAAGACGTCGCGGTCACGTTTCGGCCTTTATCAGTATCTACTGTAACCATCATCATAATGCGGTTCATATTGCTACCGACGGTGGTCGTATCTGTCGTCCGTTAATCATTGTCGAGAACGCGCAATCACGCGTCAAGGCTGAACATTTAGCGAAATTACTCCGAGGTGATATGGTATTTGATGATTTCCTCAAGATCGGTGCCGTTGAATATTTGGATGTCAATGAAGAAAATGATTCTTACATCGCTCTTTATGAACCGGATATCATTGATGAAACCACTCATTTAGAAATTGAAGTCTTTACCGTCCTGGGTGCCGTCGCTGGTCTTATCCCCTACCCTCATCATAACCAATCGCCACGTAATACTTATCAATGTGCTATGGGTAAACAAGCCATTGGTGCCATCGCCTATAATCAATTCAACCGTATTGATACTTTACTTTATTTAATGGTATACCCTCAACAACCCATGGTTAAGACCAAGACTATTGAATTAATTAATTACGATAAATTACCCGCGGGTCAAAATGCCACCGTGGCCGTCATGTCTTACTCGGGTTACGATATTGAAGATGCCCTTGTGCTAAATAAATCCTCAATCGATCGTGGGTTTGGTCGTTGTCAGGTATTGAAGAAGAATACCTCGGTGTTTAAGCGATACCCTAATCAGGCCTCAGATAGTCTTGGTACCGTACGTACTGAGACCGTTGAAAAGCGTGGTCCGGATAATCAAACCATTCAAACCGAAGAACCCATCTTCCAACACCGCGCCCTGGGTGTCGATGGTGTGGCCGAAGTTGGTGAAAAGTTAGACCCCGGTATGGTTTATGTCAATAAGATTGTCCCCGTCAATATGGGTCAAGATCTACTAAACCCTAACGCGGCCGCTGATAGTGGTGCCAATGGTGAATATAAGGAACAACCCGTGGTTTACAAATCACCCGAAACTTCATGTGTTGATCAAGTCATGGTCTCGTCGACGGAATCCGAACAACTCATGGTTAAGGTCCTTCTGCGTCAAACGCGTCGTCCCGAACTCGGTGATAAATTCTCATCTCGTCACGGTCAAAAGGGTGTGTGTGGTATTATTGTCAATCAAGAGGATATGCCCTTTAATGATTTTGGTGTAACCCCCGATATTATCATGAACCCGCATGGTTTCCCCTCGCGTATGACGGTCGGTAAAATGATTGAACTTATTAGTGGTAAGGCCGGTGTACTCGATGGTTCCTTACAATACGGTACCTGTTTCGGTGGGTCCAAATTCGAAGATATGTCGCAGATTTTGGTCGATAAGGGGTTCTCATACTCAGGTAAGGATATGTTATACTCTGGTATCACCGGTGAATGTCTACAAGCCTATATTTTCTTCGGCCCCATTTACTATCAAAAGTTAAAACATATGGTTATGGATAAAATGCACGCCCGTGCCCGTGGTCCTCGTGCCGTTTTGACGCGTCAACCCACTGAAGGTCGTTCGCGTGATGGTGGTTTACGTTTAGGTGAAATGGAACGTGATTGTGTTATCGCTTATGGTGCCTCGCAACTCTTACTGGAACGTCTTATGATATCTTCTGATGCCTTTGAGGTCGACGTTTGTCAAACCTGTGGTCTTATGGGTTATAATGGCTGGTGTACTACCTGTCAAACCTCCGAATGTGTGGTTAAGATGACCATCCCCTATGCCGCTAAACTTTTGTTCCAAGAATTGATTTCTATGAATATTGCGCCTAGACTGAAGTTAGGTGACGTCTTTTAGGTTCTCTTTTCATTTTTTTTCCATCCTGTATTTTTTCTTTCACTTTTCCTGTACTCTAGATATATTAATATACTGCATTTTTTTAAAAAAATTAAAATTAAAAAAAAAAAACCTCTAAATAAATAAACAATTGCAAATTAAAGCCCCTCGGGGAACAACAATAATGGATCAATATTAAGTTGTTTAAGCATATACTCCATTGATATCTCTTTTAATTCTTCTTCCTCCTTTTCGGTTTCATGCCGTTTATCCTTTGCAATCCGGGCCTCCTTTTCTCTCCTTTCGATTTCCTCAGCCATTATTTGTTGACGCTCGGCCTTCATCTGGTCATAGGCCTCACGCTGATCGGGGGACAAATCCCCAACATCAATCACGGATCCATCGCCCGCAAGAAACGAAGAAGAATCATTAAAGCTTGAATCATAATCGTAACTGGTCTCACTTTGACGCGCGGCACGATCCTTCTGTCTACGTTGGTATTCTTCGAATCCACCCATACGATTAACGCGTTCACTAGCCTGGTTTAGTAAATAATTCGCCGCCTGTTGGGCCGCATCACGCCATTTAATCACTAATTCTCTCAATTTTTCATCCTCATGCTTGGTCTCGTATTTACGGGCTTGGCTCGATAATTGGACCAATCGTTTCCATTGTCTCAATTGGATATCTAGTTGGGTTTCCTGGAACTTGAGATCCTCGTAAGTTTCGATTGATGATTCCTCTTCCGGTTTTACCGGTTCAACAGGGGGTAGAGTAGGGATAGGAAGGTCGTGTAAAGAGGGCGTTCGACGCTGAAAGACAGGGGATGCTCCCTTACTAGGGTTGATAAAATGTTTAGCATCATCGTCATTTACCGTCGCCGGGCCCATTGTGGACGAGGGCCTTAGGGTCTCCGTAAGCGATAATGCCGGTTCTAGCGTATCCATAGTCAGCCGCCTTCGTTTCTTCACAATCAAGTCCGATCCCTCCGGTAAGGGCGGCAAGGGTGACGTGTGAGTGGGGGCTTTGGCCGGTGATCGCCTTCCTGGAGAGGCTGTAATATGGTCAAAGGAGGTGTCGACATGATACGACAATGGCGAGGCGATTAGCACGTGCTCGTCGCGACGTTCGCTTTCCGGCGACTCTAATCCCGCCGAGTGTTCACTTGGTGTGTTTGAGTCCATTATATCTGAGTGGATCGGACTTGAAAAGGAGGTGTTTTCAGTGGTTTGAGTTGTCGATAAAGGCTGGTTAGAGGTGGTGGTTGATGCGATGGCATCGCGACGCAGCCTCGTTGTGGACTGCGGCGCTCAGGTCACAAAACGTCCAGATTGTGTTTTTTTTGGTTTTTTTCGGTTTAATTAGGGAACCCACGTTCTAGTGCTTGGTTGTTTGGTGTTTAGTGCCAGCTCCGCCATTAGATGGTATCAGATAGTCGTGCGGGGGGGCTGTCGATTGGTAGCCGTGCAGAGGGCCAGAAAGTAGAACTGATCTGATTGTGTCAGGAAGCGAGTAAATCAATGCGATCTTCGCCTGAGTGAGACCACTCGGTTTACCATTAATACCTCTGGCGAAGTGTCTATGAAAGTGGTCATTGAGAAATAGTAGGAAATAACAAATAATGGGCAATAAGAAATAGTATACAATAAGAAACAGTAGACAATAAAAAATAGTGGACGACGGACAAAAGGTTTTTGCCCTCGTCTTTCAGCTATTGAGACGCATTCGGAACCTTCGGTAAATTTACTTGACGTCCAACATAATTAATCAACTGAAAATCCAAGCTCCTGTGGGGTTAGCAGTGATTACTGAAACAGTTTTGAAATAAGCTCTTGAAATCATCAGGTCCTACACGAAGGTACGGGGACTTTATCATAGTACTTTAGTGTTTTGTTAAATAAAACGCATTTGAAGAGCGTTCCCTTCTCGCTCTGCAAGAAGAATAACGAAAATATTGCTTTAGATTGAACTAGATGCTATTCTTCTATTCTTGTTTTTATCAAGTATGAATCTACTACGTGAACATAGTCCTGGTCCTCATTAATCTCAATATTGCGTATCGCCGCTACTTCCGCCGGTAACGGTATTAGTAATTTGGTAAACGACAGCGCAAGAAAACGTCAAAAAAAAGGTTTCATGAAGACAACCACCGTGGGTACTGCGTTGGACAACTTGGCTGGGAATACCGGATTCGATAGCACGGAAATATATATATATATATATATCTATAATTATATATTCAATTTCTATATTGAGTACATCGTCCATATAAAACTGGGAGATTGCTGCCGGACCGCTGAAATCGCTTGGCCACGGCATTATCACCAGCCTCTGCCATGCTAAGCACGATATATTCACGCCACAAGGGGTTTCACCTCCCTCTCAACCCGATATTCAGAGACTATGAGGCCCAGTTCACTTCGGGGTCGGATGGAATATCCACCCCGGCGCACGGGCGTCGTTCACAGGAGATCGTAACCTGCGGGTTTGAAGATGTACTACTGCCCTCCGAACGACGAGATGACGAAGAAAACGAAGGTGGCCACCACCACCATCATTTGAAGGACCGATTAATTAGATTTAAACACCAATCATTTCTATCCATGGGCCGTACATTATCCAAACAACTTCGGGTGCGCGAGGGTGGGATCATCTTCGAGTACTATGACGTCACCATCTATCGGTCCGATTTGGATAATCTACGTGATGGCCAATGGCTAAACGATAATAATATTTCCTTTGTCTATGAATATTTAAAATATACCGTTATCGATCAGACTCTCCACAGGGAATTGGTAGGCGGGGTCGAGTTTTTTGAGGACTCGATTCAATTAATTAAACCAGCCATAGTATGCCTAATGGCGTCATATTCCGATCCTCTGGATATTCAGTCGGTACTTCCACCGTTAAATAATGCTAAATTTATCTTTTTGCCCATTAATGATTCAGATGGTATGCTGGGTGGTGCCACTGGGGGTCCTAGCGGTTCCCATTGGTCATTGGTGGTAGTCGCGGTGAATGATGGCAAATTACTATATTACGATACCAGTATAGATGGATCAGGACAGGGCGGTAATCTCCCCCAAGCACGTCATGTGGGTAATCAATTAGCTAGATTACTTAGCATTAACTTAGATTTCATCATAATGGAGTGTCCTCAACAGACTAATAGTGATGATTGTGGTATGTTGTTGTGTGAAATCACCGCATTACTGTTAAGAAGATTAGTTAGTTCCGTTGAAGAGGAGGAAAAAGTTATTGATTTGAGATTGGATGGAGTTACTTTGTTAGCAAACGCTGGACGCTCATATATTACGGCCACTATCCTGCAGTTAATTTCAATCCATAAAGAGCGTATTGGTTAGAGTGATAAATCACAACTAAAGCCCGGAGTGGGGACTCCTATCCAGCGCTTTTAAGATTCAATTAATTAATTTCCTTGGGGTTTACATTCGTCAACTGGACCCAGGATATATTGAAAAAACGAAATACAAGGGCAATACAAAATGATTGGTAATAGTAAATATCAGACTCTAATAGTCTAATGGTTTGAATAATAATTTACATATGCATGATGTCTTATGAAATTGGAGTATTCTATATATATATATATATATATGTAATAAATAAAATTATATAACTCCATGGCTTAATTCTGTCATATCGGTGGTCCTCATTTCGGGGCCTTCTCCACTCTGCAGATTTTAAGCCCGTACCCGATTATTGGGAGGTGTCACTTTTTACGCTACTAGGCCCCCGACATTCCATCCTCTATCTAAGATACATTTTATTTCTATTTCAAACATCTTGCCTGTTATTTATTTACTTCAATCATTCATTTACATGTCTTTTGAACCAATATTCCTTCGCAGGGAAAATCTGCACTTCCAGATATTCTAGACCGCCTGCTGACGGTCAAGTTCATCCGTTTATACCTTACATATACGATGACTTGACTGAAGCCGTATTTGGTGAGTGTATAGCCACTGGGGATTTATAATTGCCGGTACTGTCCGTTTATATGGCTTTTTTATATCTATTTGGCTTTTGTACTGTATGTTGGCACCTCAATTTACTTCTGTCTCTCCCTCGAGCCTGAATACTGGGGTGTGAATCAAGCCAATGGCTCCGACTAACTCTAATGAAACCATACCTCAGTTTGATTATTATAGGCCCTTGATTGGTAGAATTATGGATTGATAAACTTATGAATATTCGATCAAATAGATTTGTTTTGCTTTTGCTTTTGTTTTTGCTTTTGTTTGTTTCTGATAACTACGGTTGATTTCAACATAACCACCAACACAGCTGAAAAAGGGATTGAAATTTAAGACTTTTTCTTTATATTGTTTATGGTAATAATCGTGTCTTATTGAGATAATAATCGAATATCATATATATATATATTATAGACTATCAGTTTTAATTTGGTCTTTTTTTGGGTTAAAGCTGCTGTATGTTGAACGATAGGGTGGTGGTGCATGCGGCTTAGCCGATAAACAAACCAACACTTGTAGAAGGGTATTTTTGCATAGGAGAAATGTGTAGTGTTGATGAGAATCATATCTCGCCCTTTTTCTATCTTATTTGTTTACTCTCATAACTTACCCACAATTTTAGTAATACGTCACTTAACGCCTTACTGTTTACCATATATCTACTCACCTGGATATATTTTTACCTACTTACAAAGTAGTATTTTTTTAGCAGTCATTATTGGGTTTGTTAAGACAAATCTCAATCTAAATTCTGCTAAGCGCTTTACAGCAACTGAGCTGATATCTTTTTTATTCGACTGTCCCTCTTGACACCGAATCAAAACTTATTTCAGCGTTTCAATCTCAAGCCTAACGTTTTTTTCCATTTCGAAAATGTCGTCTCAGCTTAATTCAGCCCAACTTCCTCAAAATAATGGTCGATTGGCGCTTAACTCTCAGAACCGTGGTTCCCAAGACTCTGTGGAATCAACTCAGAGTTCAACTACCAGATCAAACGGATTTTATGCATCAACTGTAGCATCAAGAAATCGTGCTGCTTTTGAAATTGCATCTACCCCTGCCAGTGGTCCCACACCCGCTGTCAATTCCGCTCCTGTTAGAAGGGCCAGACCTTCTGTTTCTCCTATTCATATTGCATCTACCCCTGCCAGTGGTCCCACACCCGCTGTCAATTCCGCTCCTGTTAGAAGGGCCAGACCTTCCGTTTCTGCTATTCCTGTTGCATCTACCCCTGCCAGTGGTCCCACACCCGCTGTCAATTCCGCCCCCATTAGAAGGGCCAGACCTTCTGTTTCTCCTATTCATATTGCATCTACCCCTGCCAGTGGTCCCACACCCGCTGTCAATCCCGCCCCCATTAGAAGGGCCAGACCTTCCGTTTCTCCTATTCCTGTTGCATCTACCCCTGCCAGTGGTCCCTCACCCGCTGTCAATCCCGCTCCTGTTAGAACTCCCAGACCTTTCATTTCTCGTATTCCTGTTTCATCTAGATCCATCAGTGGTCTCAATCTCGCTCTCATTAGAGCTCCCGGATCTTCTGTTACTCCTATTCCTATTGCATCTACCCCTGCCAGTGGTCCCTCACCCGCTGTCAATCCCGCTGCCGTTAGGATTCCCGGATCTTCCGTTTCTCCTATTCCTGTTTCATTTACATCCATCAGTGGTGCTATTCCCGCTGTTGCTTCTGTTTCTGTTTCATCTACATCCATCAGTGGTGCTATTCCCGCTGTTGCTTCTGTTTCTGTTTCATCTACCCCAGTCAGTGGTGCCAATCCCGCTGTCAATCCCGCCCCCATTACAGGGGCCAAATCTTCTGTTACTAGCGTTCCTGTTTCATTTACATCCATCAGTGGTGCTATTCCCGCTGTTGTTTCTGTTCCTGTTTCATCTACCCCAGTCAGTGGTGCCAATCCCGCTGTCAATCCCGCTCCCATTACAGGGGCCAAATCTTCTGTTACTAGCGTTCCTGTTTCATTTACATCCATCAGTGGTGCTATTCCCGCTGTTGCTTCTGTTCCTGTTTCATCTACATCCATCAGTGGTGCTATTCCCGTTGTTGCTTCTGTTCCTGTTTCATCTACATCCATCAGTGGTGCTATTCCCGCTGTTGCTTCTGTTCCTGTTTCATCTACCCCAGTCAGTGGTGCCAATCCCGCTGTCAATCCCGCCCCCATTACAGGGGCCAGATCTTCTGTTTCTCCGGTTATACCGGACAAGTTTTCCCATATTAACAAGGTTGTCTCGAATGTTTTGATTTCAGATGAAGACGTCGCTAGTGATGAGAATGTTTTGCTTTTGATTAATATTATTAGAGGGTTTCAGGTTTTAGAAACCGCTCGGCTTGCTGCGCATAATCATTTTGAAAAACTTCACGGCTTATTGAAGAAATTTGGTATATTTTCCAATATTCGACTGTGGAGACAATCGAGCTTGCTTTTCGACTTTAACAAACGCCACAATATATCTCTTATTGAATGGCATGCTGGAAAAATAACCTTCCTCGACAGCCAGAAGATTATCAGAATTGCTGCTTCGACTTACATTGCTGGCACCAGTGATTTGGTTTTGCGTCATGATTCCTATTTGTCTGATATAAGGCGTCAATTAACACATTTCAAATCTAAAGATAAAGGCGATCTGAGAAAATTATGCTATGAAGCTCTCGATAGTGCACAGGCTGCTGCTTCCACATGTATGGACATTCGGGATTATATCAATAATCTTCCTTTTACTACTGCTAAGGGATACATTTCTCTTGGAGTTTGCTCCGAAAATATATCTGAATCTTCTGATGACGTCGAAGCAAGTTTGAACATTATGCAAAGACCGATATGCGAGAATTGTAATAGACGTTCTAATGGTGAGTGGATGAATTATTTTCCTTTTCTATATATATTATTAATTATCTTTTTACTAACCAACCGATAGATTCTTCTAAATCCCCTAATCTCCAACCTAGTGAAGGTACATCTATTCTGGAGGCCGGTTCTGAAGATATCCCTGCTCCTGAGACTAAACTTCAACCTAACGAAGTTACATCGATTCCGGCGGCTGGTTCTGAAGATATCCCTGCTCCTGAGACTAAACTTCAACCTAACGAAGTTACATCGATTCCGGCGGCTGGTTCTGAAGATATCCCTGCTCCTGAGACTAAACTCCAGTCCAGCGAAGTTATATCGATTCCGGTGGCTGGCTCTGAAGATCTCTCTCCTAATGAAGGTTCGGACCAGTATGCTGCGATTATGCTACATATGGATAATTTTGAAATCGCTCGGCTAGATAAATATGGTCACGTTAAGGAACTTGCTGCATTCGCTTTGGAAAAGTTTGATATAACCAGCGATATTAAATTTAAGAAGCAATCTAAAAAACTTAAAGCCAATCGGGAGAAGTATAGACTAGTTTGTGAGAAAGTCTTATCTGGTAGGAATACTATTTCTGAGGTTCATACTGATCTACAACGCATTGGTGACGCCATTATTGAAGCTAGCGAGGAGTTAGTTGATGCTTATTATACACATTGGAATGATATCTTTGAGAAAATGGCCAAGCTAGAATATATATCTAAAACTGAAGGTGATTTAGCTGACTTATGCGAGGAGATGAGTGACGCTGTTTACGAATTTGAGACAAAATACGAGGAAGCCGAAAAGAATTTTAAAGATTATATTTCTACCCCTTCTCCAAAAGATGAGGAAGCTTATTTTAGAATGATTGAGGATTTGGAGCATATCGAGTGCATTCATCTTGAATTGTACAGACTCTCTGAGATTTACAATGACATTGGTCTGGAGGAATTTGATATATCCTTACCTGTTGAATGTAAGGGAAAATCTGAAAGCCTTGACGAGTCTCGGGAAAGTTATAACTCTTCACGACACCTCTACTCATTGGGCCGCTCAAGCTTTTCGGAAGCTTTTAATAATCTTAAGGTTCTTAGTAAAACCCTAGTGAGTGGCCGTAATGATTTGATTTTAGATTATGCACGTCGCAATAGTCTGATGAAAGAGCGTTTTGATCAACTGGATTATCTAAGTGAGGGATATCTCTACCAGTTGTGTACGAAAACATACAATGATATAAAATGTTTCGAGGACAAATTTACGGAAGTTCAAGCGAGAATTGATTGCCATCTTTTGGCTCTGAGTCGCGGAAGTTATGTTACTGAAGTTTGCTCTGATCCCTCATTTGGATCTTCTAATGACAGTTCCAACTTTACGAACGCCGAATGGCAGAGAAACGAGAATTCTGATCGAAGTAGTTTTAATGGTAAGTTGATCAAATGTTTACTTGTTTTTGTATATCATTTACTTATTTCTTTCTAACCAACTGATAGGTTCTTCTAAATCTCCTAATTTAGGCGAAGAATCAAATTACGGCCAGGCAGATCATTTTCACGTCGAGAGTTGTGTTACGTCCACTATTCCAGCCAGATATGAGGACGAGTTTGAAAGAATCATTGATTATATTTTCTATTATCATCGGGCATATGTGGATGTCGATTCCGTATTCAAAGAATACATTGAGAATGCTGGCAACCTTTCTAAGGATAATTATCCTGAAGGGCTAGCTTTATCGTCTTTTGATTCTTACCAAACGCGCTACGACAAAGTACGTACATATATTGATTTCCCGGATCCTTCAGCTACCGAGCTGGTTTTTGATGATGTTCTTGATGACTTGATTTCTCCTCTGTTGGAATCAAGCACGTGTTCTGTTGCCTTTTATGCTGAACGCATCTATGATATACATTCACAATTGGGTGTTGAAGACCAGAAACGTTATGAATCCTTAAAGACGGAAGCTTTAGACTTGATTGATATTTGCTGGGGAAGGTATTATGATTTGGAGGATCTATTTTATCATTGGAATCGTAGGATTCCCGTCAAGATTGTCAACTACGAAGCCCGTTTAGATTTATGTGTTAAGATGGAAGGGTCCATGGGCTATTTTAATGGTATTAGGAGAGATTTAGCCCATGAAGCCCATGATACGATGATTGCGAAACTTGAAAAAGAGGGGTTCGCCCGGATGAAATGTTACGCTTCATCTAAGCGTTTTGGCCGATTCTTTAAGGAGAAATTTGGTCAAACCCTTGAACTTCTGTCAGATGAAATATTTGAGGCGGTAGAAGATCGTCAGAACAGGTTGCTTAAATTGATTTCTTATCAAAAATCACATAATGATAGGGGCATTTCCGCAGCTAAAGATATTTATCTTCGTACTGGTCGTGCTGTCCTTAAAGCCAGTTCGTCTTTCGCTGAAAGTCATCTTTTTTACATTGAGCATGTGGCAGGGGAATTCAGAAGACATGAAAATTTTAAAGAGGCTGATGAGGAGAAAGTGTTGGATCTTTTCATGGGTGCTGAAAGAGACATCCAGTCTATCGAATTTTTTAAGAAGAGTACTAATGATTACTATGCTACCCTGAATGAAGAGAGTTGTGGGGCTCTCCTTCGTTCTGCATTAAAATCTGGACCTTTCAACGGTCACACTCGAGCTAAGAAATTCGTAACTTTCTTGGATGACCCTAAATGTCATGAGGAGGTACGCTTTTACAATTTCGAAATACCTTCCATGCTCAATATTATGGATGTTGACATAGATTGGCTCCCTAAAAAGGACTACAATCAATAGAAACAGAGGATTATGATGATGATGATGATGAGGAGGAGGAGGAGGAGAAAATTGATGAAAGATAGTTTATAGTTAAAAACTTTGTTCCCCTATGTGGACATATTGATGGTTTATTGTTTTTTTTTCATTTTCTTTTGTTTATTGAAAATTACTCCCAAATGTGGACATATTGATGATTTATTGTTTCTGTTTCTTTTTCTTTTGTTTATTGAAAAATTGATCGTATATGTGTGTGGGCACATTGATGGTTTATTGTTCTGTTTCTTTTTCTTTTGTTTATTGAAAAATTGATTCTATATGTGTGTGGGCACATTGATGGTTTGTTTATTTATTTTCGGTTTAAGAAATGCTAAAAATGCTAAAAAAGAGGGAAATAAAATTCCAACTTTCAAATTGTACACTGCTTCCATTATACTATCAATTGTTATTTCTATCATCTTGAATACATATATGTATATATATATATATATATATATATATATTCCAGCTAGCGATACAGTCCTCCTCTTAACCCTCATTTGCGATGGATCTGCTGGGAGGTTTTGGAAAGCCAACGGCTCATAATGCACAACAACGGTGGGAGAGGTTATGAATAATATACTCCCGGCGCTCACCACGCCTTTCGACAAGCTATCAATAAGTAACAAAAACGAATAAACCCATGATTCAATTGACCTTTTATAGAGAAAATCATGTGGTCTAGATTAATGAATTGGAAGAGGTGAATTTGGATGCAAGAAAATCGATAGATTTTACTAGTACAATATTGACTAAACTAAATCTCTAGAACACTGACGAACGAACTCTCCAATACTATTCAGCGCCTAGTTTTCCCACACGGTATCATTGATGATATCCGTGCGTGATCTCATTGGAGCAGTCACTGTCTTCCAATTGTGATGATGTGGTCAATATCTATAATCTTGCTAATATGACGAATAAGAATGAGTGGTATTTGAGTACATTGCAGAGACTGGCAGCTATTCATGTGGCGGTGTCATTAAATTGACAGTGCAGGTAGTTGGGGAGTTGATTCAGGATATTAAAGATGTCATATCGTAGCGGATCGATTAGCAGTGGCGCTTTTGGATAATCTTTATAAATTGCTGGGAAGGTAGGCTGTTGGGAATGTGGAAGCCGATGAAAGTCGGATAGGTGTCTCTTGAATGGTACCATTTGGGTGGTGTCTCTTGGACAGTATCTCTTGATCAATATCTCTTGGGGTTTGTCTTTTAGAAGGTTACGATAAAGTCCCCCATGTTCCAGTTGTTACGATAAAGCCGCCCATGTTCCGGTTGTTATCTAATTCTACTTTGTTAAAGCCATCGTTCAGATTTATCTTGAAATGTATCAAGTTACGTGATTGATGGCTTGATACTGGTTCATTTTCTAACTCCCCGATCAAACAGTTTCTAGTGGTTCAGACATCACCCGTAGTATAGTGTGCCGAATATGGTTTATTCAAGATCAATTGCACCTTTCTCAACTTCCTTTCGGTGGTATGTTGTTAAGAATCCCTGAATATTAGACGGTTTGACGAGATATTGTCTGAAGTTTTGGTTTCATCACAATTGATATTATCAAATTAGACATTATCGTCCACCTCGGGATCTGAACCTCAGAACGAAGTTGTTAAATCGGGTTGAAATTCAAAATACCGGCTTATCGATTCTTGAGTCTAGATTTATATATAAATAAGATACATAAAGGTCTGTACAAAATGATTGGTAATAGTAAAAATTAGACTCTAATAGTCTAATAGTTTGAATAATAATTTACATATATATGATTTCCTGTGAGATTGGGATATTCTGTCAATCGTGATAGTTCTTTTCTTTTCTTTTCCTTCTTTAGTTTATTTATTGGTTCCTCGTTTAAGAGTTTCTTTTGTAGTTTAATTGAATACAGCTCCTCCATATAAAATTGGTAAAAAATCAAAGTTCTTAGTATTTTTTTTGTTATTTATTTTTATTATTTTGTAGTTTTACAAAAGAATACAGACAAGACATTAATTTACTAAATTAGAAATACGAAGGGAAAAGAGGTATAAAAAAGAGAAAAAAAAGGATTCAAAAAGGAGAATTAATCTAAATAATAAATAAACAAATAAATAAATTTATTACACGATTAAAACTATTTAAATATACTCAAATGCTATAAAAAACATCAATAGTTACCGGTTCAGTGTATACAAAAGACATGTGGGTTGAATTACCCGGTACGAGGCGAGGATTAGATTTCCAAAAGCAATAGAACCACGGAACAACCACAACGCCCAAAACAATTCTCCAAAACCCGAATTTACATTAAACTGAACAAGATATGTATAATAGCCACCAAAATAATAGTCATAATAATAGCAATAATAAATATAAGATCCGCAATAACCCCCAAACAAGCCGGCCAAAAAGAAAGATACTGAGAAATACCTCAGACTGAAATGCACTGTGCAAATTAGTCAGCTGGGACCAAACCAAGGCTCGCCCATAGTTAAGCCCTGGCGCCCCTGAAAAATGCGGTAGGCGCCGAATATACGCCAATTTTGCAGAGATTTTTCGAAGGGGTTTTTTCTCTCGTTTTCTCCTGCTTTTTTTCTTTTTTTTTTACTACTACTACGACAGTGTCTAGATATATATATCGTATAAATTACTCATAATGGTATGTTGTTTTTGATACGGCTTGGACGAATGATAGGCCCACGGAGTGAATAGAGGTCATATATGGTGAATGACCAGAGTGATTAGTGGCGATGACCAGTGATGAAATTTAGCGGTTGGCTTATGAGGATTAGAGATATCGATGCAATAACGAGTAAAATGGGTGTGACTATACGGTATATGGTTTGATCTGGTGATAAAAGCGGTGAAGGCGTTTAAAGAATGAAATGATTGCTATTGCGGTGTGAGATTAAGATCTTTTGCGGGATAAGCTGCTGTTTATTATGTCAACCATGAATTCTGTTATTGTGGATGCTAAATCAGCTAATGCTAACGCTACTTTTCATTATTCGACATTACCACTACTCATTAAATCCACTGATTACTTTTCATTATTCGATATTACCACTATTCACTACTCCACTGGCTACTTTCATATTATAATAACATTTGCTAACTCTCTATAGGATGCTAAGAACCCCGTCAAGCTCGCCAAGGTCGTTAAGGTCTTAGGCCGTACCGGTTCCCGTGGTGGTGTCACCCAAGTTCGTGTTGAATTCCTCGATGACGAATCCCGTTCTATTGTTAGAAACGTTAAGGGTGCCGTCAGAGAAAACGATATCCTCTGTCTTATGGAATCCGAACGTGAAGCCAGAAGACTTAGATAAGTCCTTACTTCATTTTATAAACTATTATGTATTTATATATAATAAAGTTTGTTTATTGTAATTAAATGATGAAATGACCAGTAGCTACATGGCAACTCATTGATATAATCTCCATATATTTTCCATTCTGCGCCTCCATTGATTTTGGTGATTACCAATTTCAAGTTCTGTAATCTCTATTTGTATCAGCTATGTATATATTCTACCACGATATCTGCCCGGAGCGTGAACGTCACCCCGGTGGGCTGTATGAGCATTAGAGGAACGTGAGACCTATCCACTCTATCGGTATCAATGGTTGCTTTAAAATTATTCAGTAATTATACACCCATATGGAGAGGAAATATAATATAATTCACCACAACAATCCACCAGCAGGTTATAAGTTAGGGTTAAACCCTAACTCATGACCATTCCGGGAAGTACTGCGAGTCCTCTAAATACTGCGGAGATCTGCCAGACCCAACCGCAAAAAATGAAGTTTTGCTTCCAGCGAAAAAATTGGGAGTCTCTCCCCTTCGCGGATTTTGGCATTTGATTTACCTGGTTAGCACTCTTTCTTAACACTAGTCAGTACTGTTCCGATCCACATAATTAACAATGGCCCAAAGAGTTACTTACAGAAGAAGAAATCCTTGTATGTATTAATACGATATTACTGTTCGACGTTGTGATCTTGGTTTGGTTTGCTTGGTGCCGTTTTTGAAGAAGCAGATGGTGATGTTTGGACGATGAAAAATTTAAAATTCACGACAAAGAGTGGTGTACCCGTATGAAAGGAGATGAATTTATGAATAGATTAATCCATGAATCCATGAATATATCATAAATATTGGAATCCACGTTTACGTGAGACCTCTTGAGGTTGTTCCATCATTAAGCAAACCACAAAATCATATCAAGTCTGAAGTTATGAAAAATTCTAAACTATAATACTAACCTTTTTTTTTCTAATTATAGACAACACCAGATCTAACAAGGTCAAGGTCATCAAGACCCCCGGTGGTAACCTCAGATACCTTCACGTTAAGAAGAACGCTTCCCGTGTTAAGTGTGCTGACACTGGTGTTCCCCTTGCCGGTATCCCCGCTCTTAGACCCCGTGAATACGCTCAAGTCTCTAAGCCCACCAAGACTGTTCAACGTGCTTACGGTGGTTCCGTCTCTGCTAACGCCGTTAAGGACCGTATCGTTCGTGCTTTCCTCATCGAAGAACAAAAGATCGTCAAGCGTGTTCTTAAGGAAACTGCCGAAAAGGAAGTCAAGAAGTCTAAGAAGTAAATTTATTTAAACTATATAAATTTTTAAATAAAATATATCCTCATTCTGTTAGTAACTTAATTTTTTTTCTCTTTTTTTTTTATTGCAATTTTTGAAGTATTTGGCATATATATATGTATTGTTGATTCTCCTGATCTTTCTCTCCCATTTAACAAATATATTAGTAAACTAAAAGTAAATCAATAATGAACCAACCAGTTCGCGAGCCTCGAAGACGCTCTAGAGGTATCGGATACGCTCAACAGTGTTCAGATCATGAAAGACTTGATCAATTAAATCATAATAATATTACCAAATCACCAGCTAAAATTAATCGTGGACTTGAACTTGCAAGCTTAACGCCTAAACTCGCCCCAACCCAACCCTCAAAAACCAGTTCTAAACCCACTAAACCCACTAAACACACTAAAACTTTGATTAAACCACCAAGTCCTAAAGCGCTAGACATGGATATAAGGAATATTGAACCAATTCAAACGGTTTTAGTAATAGATACAAATTTCGCCATAGATAACCTCCCCATTTTAGAAGAGCTGGGGGAATTATGTCCGATATACGGACACACCATCATCATACCCTGGATGGTTATACAGGAACTTGATAAACTTAAGGGTTCGCTTGATAATGGCAAAGCGCATAAGGCCCGTTTGGCCAATAACTGGATATATCAACAGCTAGCCAAATCTAGTGTGGGAATTATGGGTCAAACTAAACAACAGACTTATGAATCATCAAGTAATTCCAGTTTGAGGGGAGATGATTCTATTTTAGACTGTGTGCTTTATTTTGCCCTTAATGTTTCGATGTTTACCGTATTATTATCCAATGATAAAAATTTGTGTGCCAAGGCGTTGATCTACAAAGAAAAAAAAATTACAACCGTTTCAGCCTTTGAGGATAAAACTATGACGGCTAAGAAGATCGCTGAACTCGTAAACCAGGCAGCCCAGCGCTTGGAGAATGGGAAGGAAAATGGTAATAATAATATGAATTATACCGATGGTACGATGGATATGGATATGGATATGGATATGGATATGGATATGGGGGTGGATATGGATATGGGGGTGGTGGAGGAGGAGGAGGAGGAGGAGGAGAAGGAGATGGAAACGGAAAATGCCCCCAATACTGAGATTAGCATCAATTATAACCAGCCCAATTATAGAGTTTTCGCATTCACTAATAACACAACATCTAAGGTGTCAATAACACGCACGCTCAAGGGCCTTCACTTTGCACCAATCTATAAATTCATATTGGACTGCCTAACTAACGGCATTGAGTATCATCTCAGCCGGGCCTACGATGTCGAGGATATCGAGGATATCATTCAGGATCTTTTAAAGCAGCCATGGAATCGCCAATCTACCACCTCAACATTCCATCTGATGGCACAGGTCTTGGACAGATTCCGGGTTTCGTTATTTGGCGAGATTCTGAACTTGCGGAAGGGCAGTCCCGATTACGTGACAAGTGAAAGGCATTTATCACCCATACCTGATAAACAGCTAATTAGGGTCGGTGACTCTGGGGTGGTATCGAAGGATTATATGAATAAATTTATGGATCTCTGGAAGCCTGTGGTGTTGAACTTGGCCCAGGATAGCTTGTCAGATAGAGAGCTAAGAAGTTTGCATGAGGTATTGGCCGATATCGCCAATTTGAAAGAATAATAAAATAGCAATTAGATTTAAATAGTGATAATAAAATAATAATAATAATAATATATATATATACTAACTATCTTGCATTTGCACATCATCCCCTGTTGTCTCCGTCTTGACTTCCTCTTCCTCCTCTTGTCCTTCTTCCTCCTTGAGCATTTCGTTCAATTGCGCTAAAATGGCTTCATCCTCTTTACTTAATTGATTTAATTCCAGGGCCTTTTCTCCTTCCTCATTATCATCTTTATTGGGCTTCTGAAGCCAGAACATCATACGGTCACCGGACGATTTAAACTTAAGCACCAGGACTCTACCGGTATCGCATTGCTTAACAAAAGACCAATTGGCATCACCGGGGAACAACAGCAATTCCTCCGTATTGTATATTGTCTCAGCAGATGATGTGGACGGTAATTTACCACGGGGTGACCACAGGAACGAAACCATGCCGTCGCCAGCGGGCTTTAATGTGATTTTACCCTTAGCGGGGAGAGGGGTGGCACGATGTGTGGATTCGTCATATTTGACCTGACCCGCGAGAAATTCCAAAGTTGACATTTTTTTTATGCTGGGTTGTGATTATATATTTATATGTGTGTGTGGGATCTCCTTGCTAAAAAGGGTCTTTTCTATCTAATCTGATGATGAAGAAGTTTGATTTTGACCCCACTATCGTGATGAAGTTACCCGGCTCTGACCTATGTAAACACAGCTACAACAACTTTGGGGTTTTTTTCTTTCTTTCTTTTTTTTGGAAATAGTTTTATAATTTTATTTGTAAATTTTATTTGTAAATTTATGTATTTTGACAGGGATACCAATCGAAAAATAAATCAATTGATTCTTCCGTCCATGGTCCCTCGGAGACCTCCCGCGCTATTGTACGAGGCTTGAACGTATTCAAATCTATCGGTATCAATGGCGTACTGTCTGCATCTTCTTCTTCAACTATGGGTTCATCAGTCTCTAATTCGAATGAGACCTCTGGGGAAGTAATATATATCCCATCTTCGTATGTTTCAGAAATATCGGGTCCTTTATTCTCCTCGATCGGTGGCTGCGTTACTAGAAACTCACTATAGTTAAAGTGGTCCTCGTTATCATCGATAAGCAATTGATCGGTGGTGGGTAAGGGTCTGAATTCCTGAATTATTGAATCAGGAACAAGAACCTTTTCGGTGATAATTGGGGCCCTTTTCTCCGGCAGCTCGAGGTTTGGAGGAGGCGATGGCCATCTGGAACTAGATATTGCCGTATTGGTTAATGGTTCATTCGTCATAACCTGATTAATCAGTGGTTGCACATCAGAAATTCTCCTTGCTATTGTTTTTTCTTCCAAATTTATAACAGGGGGTGACTTGGAAACCAACCCAGGCGTAATCTGTTTTTGCAACGGTAAAGAATCTGTAAAAGCTGATGTTCTCGTCTTTGTTGATGACAACAGTCCACGAGATGCCACAGTCCTTGTTGTGGTCGATGATAGAGAATCTATAGCGTTTGGAAGAGCAGCAGCTACTGTTGCCATACTCTTAGCTGATAATGATATTTTATCAATCTGCTGTAATTGCCCTGTGGGTATGGGCTTAGGCACCGTCCTTGTTGTTGTCATTGGGGCCTCATTTAATAATATAACGGGTTGTACTTTAGAAATTAAACCGCCCGATGTCATAGTGCGTGGTTTACTTTCCTTCTCTAAATCTCGATCATGCCGTGATTGTATATTCATTGTTGTAGAAACCATAATTTTATGTTTATTCATACCCAACACCCCATCCCCCAAGGGGACTGATTGATCGTACCTTCTTCGCTTTAAACCCAGCGTAGGGCCTGATGTCGACAAAGTAGTGGACGATATAGAAGAGAGCCGAATATTCCTAGACATCATTTCGGCCGCCGTTAGAGGTTTAGATCTATCCACTACCGAGTTCACTACTGTTTCTACGGGAGTAACCGACAACATCCCCACCTTATTATTATGATTATTATTATGACTATTATGGTTATTATTTTCTGGATTATTAGACGGGTTGGTGTAAAAATTAGACAGATCGCGCGAGACCACTCGCAACGCCGCCTCCACCGTAACCAAATGCTTATCGAATCGGATCTCGCTCCCCGGATATATCATGTCCACGGCCCGGGGCGATAAAAACTGGGAAGCCACCAGGGTATGAGAATCATCGTAAAGAAGCGCGCGGCGGTTGAAGTAGTGGACCCGCAAGGTACCATCGTTCCATATTTTGGCCTTTTGCGTGATTTTAGTCGTCCATAGGATTTCGTATTCTGCGTACTGGGCCTGCGAGAGATCGGTGTGGGCCGTTGCCGTGTGTTTCGTGGCTTGTTTCATGTCATTATTGGGGTTTCCGGCCTTCGTTGGCTGATTTTGGTGATTGATTTGGGAGGTTTGCTTTAGCTTGCCAGCGGGGGAGAAAGAGAGGGAGACATGGCGTTAATGTCCCAATATTAAGTCGAGGGTTTATCGTCCCCCACACGGCTTATCTTTTATCTTTCTCCTTTTATTTATTCGGCGGCCATTCTTTATTTACTACTATTATTTACAACATGGACCATGATATTGGCACAAGGAGAGGGCTCGTGCTACGTGCCACTTATCCTGAGGAAACTCATCATTCTAATAAGCGAATTGATTCTTTATCCACTTCCGCATCCACGCAATCGCTGATTTCCGCCGCCTCCTCACCGGTGTTTATCGAGTCACCCATCGTGAGCGAGTACATATACTATAGCGGTTACGTTAAGGGTGTGGGGTCTGATATCACGGTAGTGGCTTTCGGACAACGCTATACGCTGCATAAGTTAATTCTCAGTCGTAGCAGCTATTTTGCAGCGTTATTTTCCCACGCTTGGCAAAATCAAGAAGATGATAAGACGGTAGAATTGGAATTTAATCATGATGCTAATATCCGGCGTGATACGTTTGAATTGGTCATACAAAGATTATACGGACGGGATGATATTGTTCATTTGGTTGACGATTCCACGCCGGAGGAAACCGTAAGATATGCTTACTTGATCAATCGTGGGATCTTGGCTACTGCTACATTTTTGGATATGCCCGAATTAGCACATTTGGCATTGGATTGCTTGATAAAAGGATTGAGTAAATATACAGTAGCCAGTTTATTGAAGTTCGCCACCGATTCTAATTATGGATTGGCTAGTAAATTAATCACCAAGGCCTGTCGTGCGTTCTTATTTACGGATGGTTATAAAATGACACCGGCAGAATTGACGGGGATCCCCAGTGAGGTACTGGCCGATGTAATTACTGCCAATGAATTTTACGTCCCGGATGAGTGGTTAAGATGTCAGTTTTTGATTAAGATTTATAAATATCGTAAAGCCAGTGAACCCACCGAGGCGACGAAATCAATTAGGCGATCAAGGGATTCTATTAATCATGCATCCTCATCGATCGAATCTCCGATGTCAGCACTGTCAATATTAGGCGAATCATCGCTTCGAAATGCTCTCAATAATGGTATACATTATTGTCACTTGACGTTCCCACAATTACAAGATCTACGCACATTGATGGATGTTGATGGATCACCACTAATTGCCACCACGGTTTTGACCGAAGCAGTTTGGCTTCAAATGAATCTTCGATACCAGGTTAGTAATGATAAACCAGCCATTAGTACCCCACCGCCTCTCCCGGGGTTGAAGCGATACCCGATTCCCAAGCCCGACCCCAACTCTCCCGGTGGAGTATTACGTACCATCCGGGGTATCAGTGACGACGACGACGAGGAAGAAGATGATGATGATGAGGATGGTAACAATAGGGTTAAACGGAATTATGAAACGGATTATTCATGGACCGATGTACCGCCGTTTAGATTCTCGGTCAAATTTGATGATATTGTATCATTGGAGGAGGACGCAAGAATTTATTCTAGACAGGTATGGTACGGTGGATCATTTTGGCGGGTATATATTCAGAAATGTCGACATGGTAAACGGCATAAATTAGGGATATATTTACATCGGTGCGATATAGATGGCGTGTCTTCCAGTGGTGAACGTAATGAGCACAGTGAGAATATTGATAGAACTGAAAACAATAGGGGTGAGGGTCAAGTCCGTGGGGATAATTTAGTTTACCATTCTACGTTTAATTACAAAAATGATGAAGGCGTTCATATGGAAGATTATAACGATGAAGAGGAATGGGATACTACGACTACGCGAGTGTATATGGACGGATCAAACGGATGGGGGCGGTCTACCAATACCACCCGGAATAGTATTGCTAGTACGAATTCTACGTCATCAACGATATCTAATTGTGAATATACCGATCCAAGACCTATGATATCGACATATTTTGAAATTTACACGCCATCCAAACGTGGAAGATCATCATTGACATGTTTTTCTAGTGCGCCGGATACGTTTAAACGGGCCCAATCGTGGGGGTGGAAGAGCAGTAGCTTGTACGCATTAGCTGAGGAATGTGAGCGCCATCATGACGTAATGAGATCCACGCGAACGATTGCAGGGGATGATACGCCGGGGCTTCAGGTGACGGTGGTAATTGGAACCGTTTGATGGTGGTTAGTGAAGAATGATGTGGGGAGGATATTTATAAATGATGGTAATAATAGTAGTAATAAATAAAAAAACCAAATAAAAAAACTAAAACCCAAAAACTAAAACCAAAAAACCAAATTAAAAAAACCAATGAAAAAAACCAAAAAATGATGATGATGATAATGATAATAGTAGTAGTAATAAATACAAAGAAACAAAAAAACAAAAAAACAAAAAAACAAAAAAACAAAAAAACAAAAAAACAAAAAAACAAAAAAACAAAGAAACAAAAAAACGAAAAAACGAAAAAACAAAGCAACGAAAAAACAAAGCAACGAAAAAACAAAAAAACAAAAAAACAGAAAAACACAACAAAAGACAATAAACGTCAAAAAAGACAATAAACGTCAAAAAAGACAATAAGGCCAACCTCAAGACGCGTGCGGAGAAGCCCGCAGGAGACGCGGTGGGGCGGCAGGGCGGCAGGGCCATCCGACGGGACGGAAGGCTTCCCGGTGGCTGCTGCAGAACACAAGCGACGCGGCCGCGCACGGAACACCCGGAGGAGCACGTAAGCAACCCTAATCAGTACTGGCCAATTCCAATTAATAATGCTAATCAAGAATACTAATCGAGAATACTAATCAACTCTAATCAATACTGCCTGAGGAGTCAGTCCCCCTCCGCAGGGGCTCCACACGCCACCCTCACGTTTCAGTCGCAGAGGGCTGCCTGGCAGGCGTTCCCCAGTACTTAAACCCACAGGTTCTCCGCAAACTCTATATTTGTTGAGTCCTCCTTGTTTACCGTTTAAAATAGATAGCATACATAAAACACAATACAATACAATAAAATAAAATAAAATAAATAAATTTGCATATCTCTGTCGACATATTTATTTATTTATTTTTCATACCTGTCACTCTCTCCTTACACACCATGCCCTACGCACCTCCCACGGGCGAATCGTCGAGTTTGGCTACTAGATATGTTGCCAAGCCCCTGCCTCCCAAGGCATTATCATCGTCATCGTCCTCGCCATCGTCATCGTCATCGTCCTTGTCATCGTCATCGTCCTTGTCACCCTCATCCTCGCCCTCACCCTCACCGCTCTTCAACCCGTATTTCAGCTTCCAGTCCTCATCTCAGCTTAAGAATCTCGTAGAGCCCGAGGCGATGGCCCCCGAGTCCACCTCATGCTCGTCGTCCAACTACGCTTCATCGACCTCGCTCGTTTCGCTGCCCGATGGCTACTCAGGCCACTCATCGCAAAGCTCGTTATCCACCGCCTTAGGTGACCACCACCATCATAAGGCCTCCATTGTTGCTGCCTTCCAGGCCGATGTCGACGCGGACGGAGACGCGCCAGGTGCGTGGGAAGCTGTTCCGAGACGCGCCTCGGCGGGGGCGCTTCAATGCACCGCGCCGATCCAATTGCGTCACGCGTCGCAGCCGGACGCGCCTCCTGCATTCCTATCGGACTATCTTCCCTCCTCCTCGCCGCCCGGCTTAGTGCGTAAGAGCTCTGGTGAGCCCGTCAAGAGCTCACTAAAGCTCACTCGTTCTTCCTCGGTGCCCAATACGGCCATGACGTTGAAGAACGTCCACTTCGATAAACGACTAGAATATGTCCGCACCTTTTCGTTCCAGGAAATGCCAAAGTGCGTTAGCCAGCCTGAACCCGAAAGGGCTAAATGGCGGATTGAATTATTAAATTTTTACAACAACGATAACTGTATTCTGCCCAAAAATCACACCACCCCCGTTATTCACCTCATGTCTACTGAACTCACGGAATCCTCACTAATGGGTTCCCTGCGAGTTCAGAATTTGGCCTTCCATAAATATGTCGCCATTAAATTCACCCTCGATAATTGGATTACCGTCAGTGAAATCCCGGCCCAATATTCCTCCTCCTCCTCCTCCTCCTCCTCCTCTTCCTCCACCGCTGATTATGATTTGTTCAAATTTACCATAGCCCTTAAGACGCTACCCCAACATATCTTGGCCAATAGATTACTCCAATTTTGCGCATTATATACCGTCGCGGGTGAAACTTATTGGGATAATAACGGTGGAAATAATTATCACATCCAATTCCATAAATCATCAGTCCATAAAATTATACCCACCACCACCACCACCCCCACCCTCACCACCGTTACAAAACCAATCACTGTCACCTCACCTCAACTAGACTATATTCGTCCTCGATCCCATTCAGTTCCTTCTTGGTCGTTATCATTCGAAAATGATGAAGATAAAAATAACCGTCTCACTGCTACTTCTGCCGCCGATGACCACCTTTTGGATTTAAAGTTTGAAAATATACTAGACGCCCGCCCTCATGTGAGATCATTATCTTATCAACGGTTTTTGGATAATTATTGTTTCTTTTTTAATGATAATGCTAATGATAGAACCAAGGACGACGGTGGGGAAAAGGATGATACCTTGTTTATGACCTGTGGTAGTGATAGTGGTGAAAATATTAATGCGGGGCTTTATGCCGATTCCTTCCTTTCGCTCTCTTGATTTATACGAAGAGGGGAGAATAATAGATTTATATTTTTTTTGTTTTTGTTTTATATATTTATGTTTTTTTTTGTTTTATATATTTATGGGTTTTATTGTTTTTTTTTATGGTTAAAGTTTATCGTTTATGGTTATTGGTTTATTGTTTATTGTTTATTGTTTATTGTCTTGCTTTTTTTTTTTTGATTGTTGTCTTGTTTATTGATTATTGTATTTTTTATAAATTTACTCATTTAATTAAATTTTGATTGCATTTTTAATTTTAATTTTATTTCCTATTAAATAAAATTTGACCTAATTTAGTGCTCAGTTTAGCATTAATCAGAATATATTAAAACAATCTAGTAACATCTAACACCCAAACCCGATCTCTTACTACTTTGTATTTCCGGCTGTGCTATCTTTCCTGTGCTTGACAATTGTACCCGCCACCATTTGTCTTAATTGAAAAAAAAGAAATCCATTTATTCATTTAATAGGCCTCTTTTCTTTTTTTCTTTTTTTCGTTTTTTCTTTTTTTTTTACTAGATATATTGCTACACAAAACAGCTACTGGAATCTCGCTTCAACCTTATAAGATTAACAGTAAAATCTATCAATAGTTAAATAAATTTATCAAGTACAGTTGGAAAAAAAAAAGAAAAAGAAAATATGCTAATTCAAAATTATTGAATTCTGTTGCATGTTACTAACTCCAGCTCGAATATTGTTTTCAAGGATCAGGTTAGATGGTATTTAAGAGGGGGGGGCAACGGTTGATAATGTGGAGGTAAAAAAAGGGGTTATAAACGATTTTTTAATAAAAGAGTAGTGGTTATTTGTATAGTAAAAATTGTTTATCAGGAGGGTTTTTTAAGTTTATTCCAAAGTCTCATTTGTGTGTGTGTCGACCACTGTTAATTAAAAAGGGGTAAAACAAATTTCGAATTTCAAAAAGGATGGACTTTTTGATTTTAGTTGGATGGTTAAGTCTGTCTTATGCTTTTTATTATGTTGTTAATTGAAACTGCAGTTAATTTCCTTTTTATTATGTTGAATGCGTAAAATAATTTTCTATTTTTGGCTTCTAATAAACGTTAGAGCTGTTCTCGAAATAGCATTGAAGTTGGTAAACCTTTGCAGTGCAATTGTTTTTATGTGTTGTACGATAAGCGTATATTTTGGCCCACCTATTATCATGTAATTAATTATAGCATTTTTAGTTTTATCTATGGTACCATCTAATTGTTCTAGATCAGTTCCACACATTTTTAAAATTTTCCCAATTGATGGTACTTTTTCTGAAAAATATGCTGTCTGTGTAACTGTATATCACTTCTATACCTTTGAATTCTTTGCATAAGTTATATAATCTGTATCTTGATCCACTTAATATTGATACACCACATTGAGTTGAGTTGTTGGGGTCGCCATCTTTTTCTACTATCATTTTATCATATAGTTCGCCATCAAAATTATAAAATTCTGGTTTAGGAGTAAATCTATTTCCCATATATATTTCACCATTATAATTTTGGGTTAATTTGCCGCATTCTCTTGCTGCGACTTCTCTTTTCACTATGTATATTTCTTTTTGGATTGGGATTTGTACGAATTTTCCGTATCCTCCACCGTTCAGAGTTTAACACCAAATCTTATGGGACATGGTTGTTCATCACAATATAAAGTATGATCATCCCTTAATTTGTATAATTTCCTATGAATTTATTAAATATAAAGTCTTTATGGGGATATTACATGCCTTAATGATAAATTATATTAAAACCATGATCTTTGGCTATTAATAGATCGTAAGTATGATAAGTTCGGGTATGGGCTTTGAACCATGACCAGTTTAGGGTTATCGTAGTTCTTCATGGTACGAATTCTAAGTAGTATTTAGGTTTTGTTTTGTTATTTTTGTAAGTTAATGTGACTTCCTAGATACCGTCTCTATTGAAGTTTATTTTATTTACTTGTGTTGGTTTTCTGTAGCCATGTTCTAGTAGTTTCATGATACTAGGGTATAATGGTACTACATCACCTTATACAATATCTTCAGCATATATACCATTTTTGGAAATTACTCTTTATAAATTGAATTTTTAATAAATGAGTATTCCTCTTTTGAAGGAATATAAACTAATGTAGTTATCCAGAGAAGCTTCCATTATTTTCATGCTTAGTTGTGAAAGAGTAAAGGTAGATTCTGCTATTTCTATGCCTAAATTTGAAACCACCAATTTTTTGAACTTATTCAATACTTTCATGGCTAAAACATCTACTTCACAGTATTTTATTGCTTCCTCTAGTATAGATTCATTATTTATTAATTTGTCGTATTCTAGCCAAGAACATATTATTATGTCTAATTTATTATCAGATTTTAGTTCTTCTATTTTGGTTTGTACTTTTACCCAATTAGGTAATATTTTATCTAAATCATTCCAAGATTTTATTATTCTCTGGAGAAAAGAGACTTATTTATTACGTTAAATGCTTTTGATGCTTTATCTAAGCTGGTCAGTATAAATAGAAAGGGATCTTTTAGTATTATTTTTGTCTAAAATCGATTTCGGCGTAAAATATAGGATTATTTTTTTATTATATATCTATCTTTTTGAAATTTTGATTTGAAGGTAGGTAATATATGTTGATAATCATAGCCCAAACCGTGCCAAAAGTATAAATTTATGCAGGAAGTTATATTTTTTATTGATATTAAAACATGAACAAATTCATTTATGCAGTTTTTACCACGAGACTTGTTTACAGTGTTATCATTAGTACTCCAACATATTAGATATGGAGTCTGTTTACCATTTTCTTTAGTAAATGCTTCTATATCCATGGATACTTCTAGCGATTTCATGTTATAGCTAGTTATTTTTCGATCTTTGCATTTTTGTTTTGTAACTATCTTCGTTTATCTTTGTTATAACACCTATATGTCCATCACAATCTATTATTCTGGTTATTTTGATGCAATCGGTTGATGCTATTTTTTCAGTATAATCTGAAATTAAATCTGTTAATGAAGATGCATATCTCATATTAAGGAGTAGAGTTATATAAGTTATTATTTTAGTTTGAGGTATCATTTCATTAAACGATAATCGGGGGTTTCATTTACCACCCAATTCCTCGACACATTGTTTTAGGCATTTAGAACTTTAGTTTGAAGCGGTAAATAGGGTGAAATCTTTAAAGTTTTTATATAATTTAGTTGGTTCATACCAATTTTTGATTGATTCCCATTGTCTTATAGTTATTGTAATTAAGAATCTACTACAGGTTATTTCGACTCTATTGTCTTCATATAATGGGACTCTTTCGATCAATATTTTTAATCCTGTAGTTAACATTTCCAAAAAATCTTTATTATTATCTCCTGTATCTAATACTGGTATTTTTCGGGTTGTACCGCTAAACAAGATGGGGCCGGTTAAAGTAAAGTGACAAAGCAGTAATATATTGGATATTTTAGATATTTTACTTTAGCACCGTATAGTACTTTTAAGCAATGAGTATATTTAGCCATTTGTTTTTGTTTTGGTATTATGATAGTTGAGTAAATTTAGTTGATTCTTCAATAATACTTTTTACGTCATAATCTTTTCTTTTGAATTTTATCCTTAGGTTTTCAACATTAAAATCATTTTTAGGTTTTGTCCTTTTTCTTCCTGAATCCATATTTTTTTAACTCTTTTATTTTTTCTTGTAGATGTTTTTCTCTTTGGCCAACTACTTTTTGTAATTATCCAGTTCTGAAGCCACTTTTTCTTCTAAACTGGGTAGCTCTGGGTGGTCTAAGTTATGTTCCATTTTCATGTATTTATAAAAATTCACATATATTGTAATGCTGTAATTCTCTTTAAACAGGATGATACTTGCTCGTTCAAGATAAAAACGTATATAAGGAGAGAGTTGATGGACATTGTAAATGGTCTTAACGCAAAAAATGGGAGAATGAGAAGTTATAAGGTAGTAGTAGAAAGATATTGATATAATCAGATAATTTTATTATTATTAACTAAACCGGAAGGCAGAAGTCTTCTACTTATAGTCCTTTCTATTCTTATCTTAGTAACTTCCCATTATCCCGGGGGAAACCAAATTAGATTAGCTAGAAGATATTGTTATCATATTAGTACCTCTCACGAGAGTGGGCGCCAATAAGATCAGCAATATTTTCATTTATTAAATAGCTCTTAAAAAACAAAGAGTTGGGGCAAAGTTCCTGGATTAAGATCTAGCAAAGACCAATTCAATACAATTGTCTATCTATATCTGAGTACGTCATATTACCGATATCTATCAAATGCGTTGTTCCCAAGAGCTGCATATACATTTGTGGGGAAAAGCGTAATGATAGATCTCATGCGTTTCCAACGTTAGAATCAGGAATTCTAATCAGTTTTACTTTGTAGAAGCACACATCCACTAAATATATTCTTGGAAAAAACACCAAGAACAATTTGGCTAGCTGTTAGAGACACCAGCTGCACTGGCTATTAGGAGAACACACAATGATAGTCCAGAACGAATATATAAAATATACCAGCTCATCAAGCCCTTATGATATTTTAGAATTAATGTAGCAACAAATTTTATGTATTGAAGAGGTATATTAAAAACAAAATCTAACAGACAGTACTTATACTTTGCTTAGGAGAGGAGGTTTGATGACGATTGTTATTGTGAACTTCCGTAAATTCCTTTCCTTCCGCATGCGTTAGAGAGTGATAGGCTGTGGCTACCGTCCAATTCTTTTGGAAACGAGTTTTTGGATCTTGCTTTTGAGGAGTTTGATTCTGTGATGAATTTACATTCGACCCATTTGAGGTGTTGTTTGTTTCGTGATTCTCCTTGAGTTGAATTCGCAACTTTTCTCTCTCTTTTTCCTGTGGATATCGGAGGTAGTGGTGTGCTTTTGATTTACAAAACCTACATGCTCCCAGGCTTTCATGATTGCAAACTCTTCGTACATGATCAGAAGTTTTGCAATAAATGCATAAACTATGTGTAGATAAAAGATTGATAGTAGTGGTATAGTGCCGTACGAGCATCCATTCATCTCTTATTTGGGTTTCATCCCCGATGCTTGTAATTTCAACCTGATATTCCAAATTTCCCGTAGGAATCGGATTAGATGTTGATCGTGAAATATACACAATTCCTGCTGTGAATCTTGAAGGCTTCACATTTTGGGAGAATTTCACATCTATCACTTCTCCAAAGTTTTTGAAAATGAATTGTGCATTCTCAAATGCGAGGGATTTTTCAGGTATAGGATTATAATTGAAGTAAATAAAAGAGAAACAAAGTTTTCCCCATATGTTTGCGGGAATAATTTGAGATAAAACTTATTGCCCTGGGAGGTGATTAAATCCCCCAAGTAGTAAGGCATCACATCATACATGTAACACCATTTAATGAAGTTGGCCATAATTCAGAACTCTTTTCGAAGACATTAATTGTGTTAATTTTCCTTTCACCAAAAAATATTTGCTGGCTTCTTCAAAAGTAAGTTCAGTCTTATTTTCTTGATGGGGGTGAATTAAGAAAGTATACAGTATATTGGATGTTCCTAGATCTTTGACGTATTTGACATAGACAGCCATTTCATTGGAGAGAGTCTTGCGGGGGGCAGAAGGCTTTCGGCGATGGTTATCGGGGTTACTTGCTAAAGTGGCAGGATCAAAATTCTTCCACGCTGGTTGTTTAGGTCCTGATGAATTTAGATTCATTTCGGAGTTTTTTTTAATCTTTTTTTTTAAATAGAATTTTTATTAAGAAGTAAAAACGAATTTTTAAAAAGAATAATGTTTTTTCATTTTATCCATCGCCATTAATCCCATAGAGCCATAACCAATGTCTGCGGCCATATCCACTGGAAAGCACGATTTCCCGTCCGATCAATCATAGTTAAGCCAGTGAGAGCCTTCATAAGTACTACGGTGGGAGACCACGTGGGAACATAAGGTGCTGCAGTCATTTTTTAATTATTGATTAATTATGTTTTTATTAAAAATTGTGGAATTTTTGATACAGTGGAGTCTAAAATATCACTGTAGTAGTTTAGAACCTAAAGATCAGGATTTTCGTTGGTTCTCCCAATCCATAATGTACAAACGGTTTGCCATGCCATGGGTTAGGTCTCTGTCTTATATCCTTTGTTGATAATAGAATTCAAAGCTGATTTGATTACTCCAAGTTAACCTAAATATGGGTGTTACCAATTGATTATGCTGGCCAATATATTAACGGCATTTAGTATTATATAGCCAGGCTTCACTCGAAGAGAGATCATCAAATTATCCCCCACCGAAAATAAAACACTATTATCCTCAATTAGATATCAGACAGTATCTGCTTATAAAACATGACAAGGGTAAATGGCAGCGCTACCCCTCTATTTGTCAGCTTATTAGACAGCTTGGGAGTGTCTCAGGATCTAGTAGTCATCCCATTTGAGACACATTAAATCACCAAGATTCCTTTGTACCCTGTTTGTAACCGTTCGGCCCTTAAAAGGTAGAATATGATGCAGCGAGAATAGCGGAAGTTATAGTACTGATAGAAATACACTCTCCTATGGGGCTGCATTAGCAAGAATCGACTAAGAATATCGTGAATCGAGATAAGGTAAATAAGAATTTTTTAAAATAGAATTTTTATGAAGTAAAAACGCATTTAAACTAGTGAACAGGAAAACTGAAAAGAATTCCTAAATGAAATAAGAATTAAGATGTAAAAATCCTAGATAGAGAAGAAAAAAAAGAAAATTATACTATCATCCTCATGATATTAGTTTGAATCACATACTTCTACTTTTATATTTAACCAACTTTGTACTTTTATTATTAATCGTTTCCACTCTTGAAGCATCAGGTTTTTTGGTGGGGTTTCTCCAAATCTTCTTCTGCCACCACTTTTCCATAAGAAATGTAAGAAGAATAATCGTTGTTGGTAATCTTTTATGTTTTTAATAGGTGTCAGTATGAGTTGATTGATAGATTGGTAAAGAGGTATTGGTAATAGCGAGCACATGAATATATTAATTTCACAATGTATTAAAATATGTTTGAGATTTTCTAGATGTTGTTCCATGCAGTTAACACAAGTTGGTATGGAAACCCAAATCTCATCTGATTGATGCTTGGGAGGGGGTGCATTTCCCAAATGCACGAGTTCCCCAGGGCTAAAAAATGAAAGACTTATGTTAATTGAGGGTCGATTTTAATAAACTTTCTTCGAAGTATCTACAAATTTGCTCAAGTCTTTTGACTAACTGCCTCTGATGGATATAACTTAACCCATGTTTCTGGAATATGGTAAGAATGTTGGTTCATCATTTGTTATAAATTTGAAAACTGGCTAAGTTTGATAGGAATTATAGTCGGGAATTTCCGTTGCGGATTATTATTGGCCTTTTGTTGTTCCATCTCTGTTGGTGTTTGGAGTCTAAGCTTTTCCATTGGATTATGGTTCTCAAGTTTAAGTGTGATAAAACTGTATCTAGCGCCCATTTCCACAAACCATATCCCTTTTTTGAGTGAAATTATTAGCTTTTGAATTTAAACATTCACATGTGAAAGATTGATCATTTTGTGGGTTGTTTTTATCAATTCATTGATCGCTTTATTTTCGGCGGGTAGAAATAAACAGGAACTAAGAGTCCCTTAATAAAGACTCCCAGAGATTACTGTTACAAGAAATTGGTATTTTGGCCGAGTTGGTCTAAGGCGCCAGGTTAAGGTCCTGGTCTCTTCGGAGGCCTGGGTTCGAATCCCAGAGATATCACCATTACTTCTTGGTTCGATGGTCTAGTTGGTCATGGCATCTGCTTAACACGCAGAACGTCCCCAGTTCGATCCTGGGTCGAATCAAGTTTTTTATTGCTTCTACAACCTCAAGAGCTATTCTGCTTACGTCGCCGCTTACGGTTCATCATGAACTCTGAAGAGGTTAAATATCTTCAACTTTGGAAGGACTATCATAATTCCTCAAAGACGTTATTCTATGGATTTCCCACTGATTATTCACAAATTCATCCGCCAAGCATATTTGGACCATCTAATCTACTTCAAGCGTCCGTGTTTGAGATTGACTAATCTCGTATATACGCTAAAAGAATTTATTGGGAAAGGGAGTTCATTCTTTGACAAAGATGAAGATGTTAGATCTTGTATTTAATATATCTCTTCAATACATAAATTAGTCACTACACTAATTCTAGAATATCATAACGGGTTTATTAGCTAGTATATCATATATATACGTCCTGGGATATCATGGCGTGTTCTTCTAATAGCCAGTGTAGCTGGCGTCTCTAACAGCTAGCCAAATTGTTCTTGGTGCTTTCTCCAAAGAATATATTTAGTGGATGTGTGCTTCTACAAAGTAAAACTGATTAGAATTCCTGATTCTAACGTTGGAAACGCATGGGATCTATCATTACGCTTTTCCCCCACAAATGTATATGTGGCTCTCGGGAACAACGCATTTGATAGATATCGGTAATATGACGTACTCAGGTATAGATAGACAATTGTATTGAATTGGTCTTTGCTAGATCTTAATCCAGGAACTTTGCCCCAACTCTTTGTTTTTTAAGAGCTATTTAATAAATGAAAATATTGCTGATCTTATTGGCGCCCACTCTCGTGAGAGGTACTAATATGATAACAATATCTTCTAGCTAATCTAATTTGGTTTCCCCCGGGATAATGGGAAGTTACTAAGATAAGAATAGAAAGGACTATAAGTAGAAGACTTCTGTTTTCTGGTTTAGTGAATAACTAATTATCTGATTATATCAATATTGTTCTACTGGCTTACAACTTCTTATTCTCCCATTTTTTTGCGTTAAGATCATTTATAATTTTCGTCAACTCTCTCCCAACTCCCGCTATTATCGTGGACGAACAAGTATTGTCCTGTTTTAAGAGAATTACGGCATTACAACAGATCCGACGTAATATGCTTACTACTACAGTATCAATGAACCACTCTTTTAGTAGTAGAGTGGAGCTGAGTTTGGAAATACACCTGTTCTGAAGATTTCGTAGTTAGGAAAGCGTCGCCAAAACTAGGATCCGATACTGCACCCGAGTCCTCATTACATTCTGCCATGAGAGCTTCGTCACCCTTACCTTAGGAGGATTATTTGGCTTGGGGTTCTTCTTAAGGTCGCTAGGCTTCTTTTATACCAAGGCATCTTAGTTGCGTGCCTAGGAGGGGCGATCCATAGCGAAGGGTGGTGGAGCCGAGTAGCATGGCTTGGGTACAGGGCAGTAGAGAGAAATATTCTCTTGTTTCAGGCAACTCTTTCACAGCTAGGTGATTGCTTGAGTAGACTAAAACAACTGGGTTTGTTGGACCAGCATACTGTCGTAATCCTATGATTTTTTTTAAAGAGGACGGTGCTTGTTCGTCCAAGGTAATCACAGGAGTAGGGAGAGAGTTGTTGGACATTGTAAATGGTCTTAACGTAAAAAAATGGGAGAACGAGAATTAGGAAGGTAGTAGTAGAAAGAGATTGATATAATCAGATGATTAATTATTATGCTAAACCAGAGGACAGAAGTCCTCTATTTATAGTTCTTTCTATTCCTACCTCGGCAACTTCCCATTCTCCCGGGATGAACCAAATTAGATTTGATTCGTCGGAAAATTATTGTTGTCTCACTAATATCCCTCACAAAGGTACGGGATATTAAGATCGGAAAAATTTCCGTTTATTAAATGACTCTTAGAAAACAAAGAGTCGGGACAAAGTTCCCACTTTCAGATCTAGCAAGGATTAATACAATACAATTATCTATCTATATCTGAGGGTGCCTCATCGCCGATTCTCCCAACGACGGCCCTTTTTATTCCCGAGAGCCGCATATATAATGCCGGCACGGCTGCATGAAACTACGTCATGCAGTTTGGCCGTTTGGATCATTAACACTTAATTTTACCTAGCAGAAGAACACATCCACTAAATATATTCTTTCGAGAAAACACCAAGAACAATTTGGCTAGCTGTTAGAGATACCAGCTGCACCGGCTATTAGGAGAACACACCATGATAGTACAGGACGTATATATATGATATACTAGCTAATCAAGTCCTTATGATATTCTCGAATTAATGTAGTAACTAATTTATGTATTGAAGAGATATATTAAATACAAAATCTAACAATATTCAGCCTCTGTCGTCGATTGAGCGACAATATTTTGTTTCTTTGACCTCCAAGTAACATGAGCGCCAGATAGGAAAAAGAAATAACCAGAGGTAAACTTTCGACTTGTCTCATCACCACCGTAGCTTGCATCACAATATCTTTTCAGGGAGTAAGTAGATTGTTTAGTATGACATAGATTCAGGTTCTTAGTTCCCTTCAAGTATCTTAAGACACCTACAGCAGCCTTCATATGAGACTTGCATAGGCGTTGCATAAATCTGCTAAGCATCGAGGCGGCTTGTGTTAAATCAGCAAAGGGTGATCTAATTGGCGAAGAAAAGGCACGATTGTCTGCCCCGTAGGTTACCGAGACAGACTCAGCGGGTACAGTATCATCAATCATAGTAACATCTTCATCGGGAACTAAATCATCGTTTGGAGCCATATCATGAGCAGAATCACCGGTAACAGGTGAAATCACATCCCCCCCTTGCTCAGGAAGGGTGGATAAACCAGAGGCGACACTGGAAGTGGACGTCATACTAGAAGAATAATTAAGAATAGGAGCGTTAGTAGAGGAGGAAAATATTTGAACTTCACGAAAATTTGATTCATCGAAGTAAACATCTTTTGATTCAATAGTTTTGCCCTTTACGAGGATTCGATAGCCTTTCCGAGTAAAACAATATCCCACAAAGATTCCAGGGGTAGTGTTTCGTGAGAATTTATTTCCACGGGTCTGTGCAGGAATTAAGACATGGGCCGCGCATCCAAATACGCGTAGATTAGATATGTCTAATTGTCTACTCCAATACAGACTAAAAGGAGTTTCTCCATGTCGAGCCGCTGGGACTCGATTAGTAATATACGCCGCGGTTTCCAAGGCTAATGGCCAAAAATAATGAGAGAGGTTTGCTTGGAAAAGAAGAGCTTTAGCGCGTTCGCGCAATGTTCGATTAGCTCTTTCAGCCACACCATTCTGCTCTGGGCGATATGCTTGAGTGGTTTGTTGAGAAATGCCTAGATTGGCAAAGAAAGTATCCAATTCCTTATTGACAAACTCACCACCGTTATCACTGCGAAATGCTTTGATTTTAAATCCCTGATCAGAAAATAAATTATTGGCCTGAGTAATAAACCTTTTAATGGAGGGAGCAGCATCAGATTTCTTCTTTAACAAGCATATTACCATGTAGCGAGAGTAGTCATCAATTAGTGTGAGGAAGTATCGACTTTCATGGAAACCGTGGGTGGGAAAAGGGCCAGCAACATCAGAGTGAGTAAGTTCAAGCGGATGCTTAGTGCTTGAATGAGATCGGGGAGATTGAACCTTTGTAGCTTTAGCGTCAATACATGGTTGACACAGATGATTAGAAATAATATTGGACTTAGAAAGATCAATCCCAGTAGCATGTTGTGCCATTCTACCAAGAGTTGCTTGGTTAAGGTGAGCAAGACGTTGGTGCCAAATTGTGTAGTCAGGAGTAACCGCAGCAATCATTGCAAAAATCTGCGGTGAAACGGATACCGTGAATGAGCAGAAGAAAAGATTACTGCCAGGCTTCTGGGTAGCAAAGTGGAAAGATTTCTTGCCGTTACCAGGTTGACAAATAATAGTATTGCCATCCAACAGGAATTTAGTCTGGTTTTTGAGAGCAACATTGCAGGAAAATAAATTTACATGGCAATCAGGCACATGTAATACATTATTTGAGAGAAAGCGATATTTCAATCTTTAGCAATAGAAGATATTGTTAAAGAGAAAGTACTAAAATAAACTTAAGACGGATGACGGAAAGCAGAGAAAGGAAACAAACAGAGACCGACTATAATATAGGTCCCGACGGAGAAGATGTGCAACGGAGAGATAATATACTAACTAGAGAACAAAAAAAATAAAAATTATAAAGGAGGAAAGAATTCTACAAAAGGGAGCCTTTATAGAAAAAAACCTCCAAGTTACCCTATGTTACCCTATGTTACACTATAGAAACACGTATTAATACGTGTTACAGTGTAAATTAAGCTGAATAAGATATTACTAACAACGGAAGATGGCCCAAACAGATTCAACATTACTAGAGTGATTTCTTGCGGCGAACATTCCTGTAGCCTTAACAGCATCATTCGTAACACCTCTCCTGCTGTGAAATCTATGGTAGCCATACCAAGGGAATCACGTAGGGCAATAAATCGAACCTTTCTCAAAGGCTTCGTCAGCATATCAGCAAGTTGAAACTCGGTTTGCATGTAGACTAATTTGACATCACCTTTGGCAACATGATCTCTGAGAAAATGATGTCTAATATCAATATGTTTGCCTCGATCATGATGAACAGGATTAGCACTCATAAGGATACAACTATTATTATCTTCGTAGATGGTAAGTCGCAACTTAACCTCAATCCCAACTTCAGTAAACATTGTTTTCAACCGTAGGGCTTCTTTGGCGGCGTAAGCAGTAGACATGTATTCAGCTTTAGATGTAGAAGTGGCAACAGTTGGTTGATTCTTGGACTTCAAGCAAATGGGACCACCAAATAATAGAAAGACATAACGAGTAGTGGGCTTACGACCATCGCGTTTGCTAGCCTAATCAGCTGTTACGAACGATGCCGTTAAGGAAACAGGAATGTTCGCCGCAAGTAATCACTCTAGTAACATTAAATCTGTTTGGGCCATCTTTAGTTTTTAGCAATATTTGTTTTAACTTAAGGGACACTGGAACGCGTGGTAACACGTGGGTTACTTGGAGTTTTTGTCTATGAAAGCTTTCTTTTATAGAATTCTTTTCTCCTTTATAATTTTTATTTCTTTTTGGTTCTTTAGTTAATAAATTATCTCTCCTTCGCACATCTGCTCCGTCGAGACCTCTATTATAGTCAGTCTCTGTTAGTTTTCCGTTCTCTGCTCTCCGTCATCCGTCTTATTTTTATTATGCTACTTTCTCTTTAACAATGTCTTCTATTGCTGAAAAGAGAAACATCGCTTTCTCTCAGGTTGTGAGCTCCAATCGCGATCAGCTTCCCTTTGGTGATCGTTTCAAGCTTACTGATAAGCTCTCCTTTATCCCTTGGAAAAGAAAATTCTTGAAGTTAGCTGCCAAGCTCGATAACAATTTTCACGAGTATGTGGTTGATGGTACTTTCTCCATGATTGACACTGAGGATGATCCGTCTGCTGGTGATCTTCGTCACTCCTATGATACTCAAATTGATAGAATTATTGAGCTTAATGTTACAAGCGAGTTCCTAGATGATCTTGATGACGACGATCTCGCTGGCCGTACCGCCTACGTTGCACTTGTCGAAATGCTTGGTGAGGCCTCTGGACCCCACCTTACTCAGGTCTTTGGCAATCTTCATTCGTTTGTTGAGAGTAAGGATGGGCCCTCCATCATGGATCTGTTTTCTTCTGCTCGTAAGGCTTTTGGACTAGCTGCAACTTAGAATTCACCCTTGATAAAGCTTTTGGTTATGTGTTTCTCGATGCCTTGAAATCAGCTGGTTACGCGAATTTTTCCGACAAGTTAGGTGAAATTCCTGATTTTCAATTTTCCAAGATTCGGGCTCTCCTCCCCACCATTTTGGAAAAATATCGAAACTCCCGGAAAAATGATCCCGAGGCAATGATGGCAGCTCTCCGAATTCGCAAGGATTTCTGGAATTATCGTTGCTTTCACTGTCAACAGTTGGGTCATACTAAGTCTCGTTGTCCTAAGGCTCACCTTCATGCTGCCCCTAAGCCAAACATTTCGGCCCCTGGCTCTCTTGCCCAAGCGTGCGATGTTACTGATATTTATGGTGATATTGCTGTCAAGGCTGATGTTACTGCTTTGTCACATGATGGAATTGGCTCTCTTGACAACGCCAGCTTTCCTGCTGCTTTTATTGCTACTACGTCTCACCGCGATAACCGTTGGGTTGTTGATTCTGGTGCTACTCATCATATGACTTGGGACCGCTCTGCCTTTTACAATTTTGAAACCATTAATGGCTCCCTTAAAGGCATTTCTGGAGACGGACATATAACTGGCCGAGGCTCTGTTCGTGTTCAACTTGGCAACCATGTTTTTGATCTTCACAATGTTCTCTATGTTCCAATTGCTTCCCGTAATCTTTTCTCCACTGTTCGCACGTTCCTTGAAACCGGTACAAAATTCCTTCCCGATGATAAGGTCACTATGATTCCTGTAACCGGTGATAAAATTGATTTTGGTATATTAGACAAAACTGATGCTCTTTATTTTGCCCATTTTACCATTCCTGATTCCCAGTCTCTCGTGTCCCCAGATGTCGAGACTATTTCGTTGCTCTCCGATGCCACTGCCTTAGCTGTCACTGCCGAAAGTGATCCTGAACTTTGGCACAAACGTCTCGCTCACCTTGGTGTTTCTTCTGTTAACAAGATTGCTGACCATGTTACTGGTCTCACTCTCTCTGGCGCTCTTGACAGTGCGCACTATAAAATCTGTCTCCCATGTCTCGAAGGCGAGGCTACCCGTCTTCCTCATTTTTCGTCAACAACCAGTACTAACGCTCCCTTGGAATTACTTCATACTGATATCAGTGGTCCTCATATTCCCAATTCTGAGGGTAAGAGATTTTTCATGACTATTATCGATGATTACTCTCGTTATGTTGAAGTATTTTTCTTAAGCAAGAAGAGTGAAGCTGCTGATATTATTAAGAACTATATTACTCGACAAGAACGCCAATTTTCCGATCGTA
>JAKTWC010000084.1:0-65443 GCA_030560865.1 Nadsonia starkeyi-henricii
AGACAACCGAAACAACTTGTCGTATATATTTTCACAGATTTCCGATTCGGCCAACTCAAGGAAATTCTGCGCCAGGGCTTCGCGCTTCGCACGGGCCCGTTTCCGGTGGACCATTTCCTCATAACTCTCCATTGGGGTTCCGGTCGTGGTTGTTGTTGTTGTCACCAATCCACTACGCAATCGTCCGGAGAGATTAACCGATTATGAAGATAATGATGAAGGGACAGTATTTGTGGATCTCAAATAATCAATGGCACGTTCGTGGAATTGAACATAAAACTCCTGAAACCACCCCGAGATATCATTAGGTTCTAGCGGTCGTGAGTATTTAGGCTCATCCAATGATGCGAAAAATTCATAGATCACCTTATCCAACGTGGGGGGTAACGGTGGTTCACCGGCGGTCTTTTACGATTCCTAGATAATAAATCGCCGTCTTCAACATTTGTCAATTCGGTCATCGTGGTACTGACTTCAGCCGGTTTTTGTTCGTGGTCAATGAACACTAACAGATGGGATACTGCCAAAAAGTCTGCAGTGTACTGCGGGAGGCTGCGCAGCGAGAGCGGGGGCGGCTGCAGCCATGCCATCTGTCAGCCAATACACGGCCGCCATCCAAATTAAAGCGCAATTGTCCTGCACCGCCTCGCAGTGAACCCCACGGACGAGAAAGGGCCCGCGAATTAAAGAGGGAGGATGCGCGGCGAACCAACGAAACGTGATTTTCAATGTCTCAGCGGCCAGAAGGTCCGCCACGCCGTTGGATCGCGGATTAGGACAGCGATGGCCGTTTTTGGGCTCCTTCACCGTTTGAGTTTCCCGCTGGGCTTTGTTCTGGGCTTTGTTCTCGTTTCAGTCCGTTTGTTCGCTCGCAGAACAATTGATTTCGTGGTGCGTCCCGGAGTTTGACTTTGCCCATTTGGAGTTCTGATTGTCCGCCGTTATTACCATTGTTCCCATTCGCATCGCCCGCTCTCTCGCATTTTTCCTTTTTCATCGTTTTTTCCTATCATATAGTCCGACTCACATACCATGCCTTCGCCGGCTCGTATCTGATTTGGCCCTCTCCCTCTCTCCTCCTTCTAGAACAAAGCGAAAAAGAATTTAATTCATCTCATTTTCTCGTACCCTGTAGTTGTCGGTGTTGGTGCTGCCGCCGTTGCCGTACTACTACTACCCTCTCTCTGCTTTAAATGTTGTGCCCTCTCTATACGTCACAACAAGTACTCGGGCTAGAAATATTAGCGCTCTCGGGGTCCTGTGTGTCCATCGTGGCCTTTATGCTAATATGTATATGGGAATACCGCGCCCGTAAGACTCATGTCATGAAATTTCGTCATCGCTTGGTTCTGGTCTTGGTATTTGCCGATTTTATCAGGTCTTTATGCATTATGATGTACTCGGCCTTTATTCTACAGCATGGTAATAGTAGGGTTCCGCCCGTGTTTGTAGGCTTTATAGGCTTTATTTTGGCTTGGGGTATCGAGAGTAGTGATTTTAGTGTCTTGATTTTGGCCGTGTATACCTCAATAATCATCCTTAAACCACATCGCGTTGAGGCCTTTGAAAGGAGTAGACGCTATATCTTTTCCTTTATCATAGGTTTACCGCTAATAATGGCCGCCTTAGCATTTGCTAATCCTTCACGTTATACTACCGTCGGTTATCGTGGATTCACACCCAATATCTTTTTCAGTTATATACCGGTTACTCCATTATGGCCCCAATTATTACTGGCTTGGGTACCCCGATATCTCATTATGATAACAATCATAACCCTTTACGGTATTATCTACATTCACGTTAAAGGGGAACTTCGAAATTTAACTAAAACCTTGAGTTATAATCCAGCATTATCCGAGGCTACTAGCCCTATATCACCCGCTTCACTTAATATTTTCCAACGCATTAAGCGCAAGTTTTCCAACTCAATATCCTTTTTACCCTTCATAGAACCTCCCAAACCCGTTGTCGTAAGAACCTCATTCGAAAACGATACCACACAACAATGGCAAAACCTCGCTAATGAAATTAATCAAGCAAATTTAGATAAATTTAACAAGCGTCGTAATATAGTAGAACAACATATGAGTTTTATCTTTATTTACCCGATCGCATATATGTTCAGCTGGCTTGGACCCTTTCTACAACAAGCCGTTCAATTTTATTCCCTAGCCAATGTGGACGCCAATAATGTTCTTTTATCCCAACCAGCTGAATGTTTTGAGGCCAATACTCAGGCTGGCACCGGTATATGGCAAGCACGAGGTCTTTTCTGGATCAGTGTAATCAGTGCCGTGTTCCTCCCCTTGAACTGTTTTATCGTAGCCACGATTTATTTTTTCAAAGAATACGGGTTTACGGCATCACAACAACGTGCTGCTGCTTCCTCACTGGTGGATTCTAGGTCTTCTGGTCAAAAATTTCCCTCTGATAATAACGATATCGAGAACCCTAATACTACCCCTAAAACCCATCCAAGGAAACAATCTTCAACTAAATTCCACTTTGTAACCAAAGTCGTAGCTTTCCCTAGAGCTACGCGGCATCGATCCGCCAACTCAGCAACCACTATTGACCATTTGGAACACTACAACCACCGCCATCAAGACAAAGATATCGAAAACGCGGGTGATGCGCCAGCCTCGGTACCGACACCCTTTTTGGGACCAGGCCAAGTTTATTATAACCAGGCATTAGACGAGGAGTTTGCCCGCTATGGCGGGCGCAAGGGTTCCAGAGAGGTTAATGATGATGGTGATGGTGACGACGACGATGATGGTGATATTACCCGAGGCCATTCGATGGGTTCACCTAATTATCTTTTGAATAATTGGCAGTTTAGTGATAATCATCTACAACCCCCGATAGGAGGGGCGCGCCGCGATTCGTATGTTGTCTCAGAAATGACTGAACCGCCATCAAAAGTGAGTAGTGTATTTGACCTCATGGCGTTTTTGGGTTCAAAATAGACTTGGTCGTGGGTAGAAGAGCGACTAGTGTTTTGTTATATATATTTATTTATTTATTTGTTATTTATTTATTTGTTTGCTTGTTTTGTTATATATGTATATATATTTTTCTATATTTTGTGGGGTATTTTCGGTTTGTTTTAGATACACCGCTGTTTTTTAGTTACCTTTTCTGTGAATTTATTACGATTTGTTCTTTTATGACCTATTTTAATTACTATTATTAATACTACTAAATCTAGGAAGGTCAAAGGTTGGATGAGGATAAGTTCTTAATTAGCCCTCATTATCAGTCACTGTAGAACTTTAACACTACGCCCCAAGCTCTTATTCTAAGGTATTTTCCAACGGTAAACATCTTGCCAATCGCCTATAATCCCCCAAAAATACTGCAATATCACCTATTGTCAGCTCCTCGACGCTACACGTAAAACCTTGTTCCATAGGTGCCACCCTTTCGATCACCCTTTCATCTACTCATTCCTTCTCTATTGGGGGGAAGTCGATTAAATCATTATAGGAACTAGACGTCGCCAGCGAGGAATGAATATGAGTGGTCGTCGTCGTTGTAGCGGATGTACCAGGAGGGGTTGTCATTATCTGACTATTGGCGCTATTACTCTGTCTCACCAATTTTGAGGCCGCGTTATCCTTTGTCGCTCAAATCTCCTTAGAGGACTTGGAGCTGGATGAAGATCATTTGAACGACAACAATGATAACTTATCTCCGGAGGCTATTACCGTGCTGAGAAGCCCTGAACCTGTGGACTTTTCGTGCTGTATGGATCATCGCCTTGGAAGAGACCCCACGGGTAGTGGAGAACAACATCATCATATGCCACAACGACGCGTCATGAGCTCGTCGTTCAATCTGGGTGGTCTTGCTAATTCTTTAGTCAGTAGTGCCGCCGGCGACAGATCCTCGAATAATAATGCGCCATTTGAGAGTACGTTCAAGTTTTTGCTGGGCAAATTGGCGTCGTCCAATAATAATAATAATAGTAATGGTAATAATACGTTAATGAGGACCTCCTCTCGGGCCTCGACATTTACAACTGAAATAGTACCAGAGTTGATAGATGGCACGCCATGAGAATTAGCCGAAGCGACCTCTCAACTGTCCTCGGATGGTGATAGCAGTACGAACTACGCCCCTCATGAAGAAATACCCTCCTCCTCGACGACGTTTGGCCAGATGTTATCATCACCCGCCAGACTAGTCTGGTATCGAAACCGCTTAATAAACATTAAATTAAAGTAAGGGTTCCGCGGATGCAGATAGACCACACAGAAAATAAAGGATGGAAGGACGATATTAGCATTAGAAGACCCAAGTGATTGATTTTTACTAGAGCCTTCGTTTATGATCCCGACCAATTGATGATGCAGGGCAACGAGGACGTCAAGTTTTTCACGCGGACAATGCGCCGAATCCAAATCGTGGAATAGGCCTCTTAATGGTTCAAATAACGTTCTGAGATCGGTGGTGGCGGCAAAATCCACAATATCCAACTGTTGCGTCGTGAGCCCCAATTAACACAATGCCTCGATTCGGGATTCCAAATAAGTATCACCCACTAAATCCTCGGGTGTGTTGGACAATTGAAACAACTTGCCGTATATTTCTTCACAGATTTCCGATTCGGCCAACTCAAGGAAATTCTGTGCCAGGGCTTCACGCTTCGCACGGGCCCGTTTCCGGTGGACCATTTCCTCAAAACTCTCCATTGGGGTTCCGGTTGTTGTGGTTGTTGTTGTTGTCGCCGACCCACTACGTAATTCGTCCGGAGAGATTAACCGATTATGAAGATAATGATGAAAGGACAGTATTTGTGGACCTCAAATAATCAATGGCACGGTCGTGGAATTGAACATAAAACTCCTAAAACAACCCCGAGATATCATTAGGTTCTAGCGGTCGTGAGTATTTAGGCTCATCCAATGATGCGAAAAATTCATAGATCACCTTATCCAACGCGGTGGGTAACGGTGGTTCACTGTCGGTCTTTTACGATTCCCAGATAATAAATCGCCATCTTCAACATTTGTCAATTCGGTCATCGTGGTATTGACTTCAACCGGTTCTTCGTGGTCAATGGACACTTACAGATGGGGATACTGCCAAAAAGTCTGCAGTGTACTGCGGGAGGCTGCGCAGCGAGAGCGGGGGCGGTTGCAGCCATGCCATCTGTCAGCTAATACACGGCCGCCGCCGAAATTAAAGCGCCATTGTCCTGCACAGCCTCGCAGTTAGCCCCACGGACGAGAAAGGGCCCGCGAATTGAAGAGGGAGGATGCGCGGCGAAACAACGAAACGTGATTTTCAATGCCTCAGCGGCCAGAAGGACGGCCACGCCGTTGGATCGCGGAATAGCGCAGCGATGGCCCTCTTTGGGCTCCTTTACCGTTTGAGTTTCCCACTGGCCTTTGTTCTCGTTTCAGTCTGTTTGTTCGCTCGCAAAACAATCGCTTTCGTGGTGCGTCGCAGAGATTGACTTTGCCCATTTAGAGTTCGGACTGTCCGCCGTTGTTCGTCTTGTTTCTATTCGCATCGCCCGCCCGCTCGTCTTGTTCCCCTTTTCATCGTTTTTTTCCCTTTTTCATCGCTTTTCTCTCCTTGTTCATCGCTTTTCTTTCCTTTTTTATCGTTTTTGCCATCAGATAGTCCCGACTCACATACCATGCCTTCGCCGGCTCGTATCTGATTTGGCCCTCTCCCTCTCTCCTCCTTCTAGAACAAAGCGAAAAAGAATTTAATTCATCTCATCTTCTTGTACCCTGTAGTTGTCGGTGTTGGTGCTGCCGCCGTTGCCGTACTACTACCTACTACCCTCTCTCTGCTTTAAATGTTGTGCCCCGTCTATACGTCACAACACGTACTGGCGCTAGAAACATTAGCGCTCTCGGGGTCCTGTGTGTCCATCGTGGCCTTTATGCTAATATGTATATGGGAATACCGCGCCCGTAAGACTCATGTCATGAAGTTTCGTCATCGTTTGATTCTTGTCTTGGTATTTGCCGATTTTATCAGGTCCTTATGCATTATGACTTACTCGGCCTTTATTTTACACCATGGTAATGGTATGCTTCCTCACGCGTTTGTAGGCTCTATAGGCTTTATTTTGGTTTGGGGTATCGAGAGTAGTGATTTTAGTGTCTTAATTTTGGCCGTATATACCTCAATAATCATCCTTAAACCACATCGCGTTGAGGCCTTTGAAAGGAGTAGACGCTATATCTTTTCCTTTACCATAGGTTTACCGTTAATAATGGCCGCCTTAGCATTTGCTAATCCTTCACGCTATACTAACCTCGGTTATCGTGGATTCACACCCAATATCTTCTACAGTTATATCCCGGTTACTCCATTATGGCCCCAATTATTACTGGCTTGGGTACCCCGATATCTCATTATGATAACAATCATAACCCTTTACGGTATTATCTACATTCACGTTAAACGGGAATTTCAAAATTTAAATAAAACCTTGAATTATAATCCAGCATTATCCGAGGCTACTGGCCATATATCATCCGCTTCACTTAATATTTTTCAACGCATTAAGCGCAAGTTTTCCAACTCAGCATCCTTTTTACCCTTCATAGAACCTCCCAAACCCGTTGTCGTAAAATCCTCATTCGAAAACGATACATCACAACAATGGCAAAACCTCGCTAATGAAATTAATCAAGCAAATTTAGATAAATTTAACAAGCGTCGTAATATAGTAGAACAACAAATGAGTTATATCTTTATTTACCCGATCGCATATATGTTCAACTGGCTTGGACCATTTCTACAACAAACCGTACAATTTTATTCCCTAGCCAATATAGACCCCAATAATGTCCTATTATCCCAACCAACTGAATGTTTTGAGACCGAAACTCAGGCTGGCACCGGTATATGGCGTGTACGAGGTATTTTCTGGATCAGTGTAATCAGTGCCGTGTTCCTCCCCTTGAACTGTTTTATCGTAGCCACGATTTATTTTTTCAAAGAATACGGGTTTACAGCATCACAACAACGTGCTGCTGCTTCCTCACTGGTGGATTCTAGGTCTTCTGGTCAAAAATTTCCCTCTGATAATAACGATATCGAGAACCCTAATACTACCCCTAAAACCCATCCAAGGAAACAATCCTCAACTAAATTCCACTTTGTAACCGAAGTCGTAGCTTTCCCTAGAGCTACTCGGCGTCGATCCGTCACCTCAGCAACCACTATTTACCATTTGGACCACTACCGCCGCCGCCACCGAGGTAAAGATATCGAAAACGCGGCTGATGCGCCAGCCTCGGTACCGGCACCCTTTTTGGGATCAGGTCAAGTTTATTGTAACCAGGCATTAGACGATGAGTTTGCGCGCTATGGGCGGTCCCGAATTGAGCGCAAGGGTCCTAGAGAGGTTAATGATGATGGTGATGGTGGCGACGACGACGATGGTGATACCACCCGAGGCCAGTCAATGAATTCAATTAATTATCTTTTGAATGATTGGCAGCTTAGTGATCATTATCATCATCGACAACAACCCCCGATAGGAGGGGTGCACCGCGATTCGTATGTTGTCTCAGAAATGACTGAACCGCCATCAGAAGAGAGTAGTGTGTTTGACCTCTTGGCGTTTTTGGGTTCAGAATAGACTTAGTTGTGGGTAGAAAAACGACTAGTGTTTTGTTATTTATTTATTTATTTGTTATTTATTTATTTGTTTGCTTGTTATATATGTATATATATCTTTCTATATTTTGTGGGGTATTTTCGGTTTGTTTTAGATACACCGCTGTTTTTTAGTTACCTTTTCTGTGAATTTATTACGATTTGTTCTTTTATGACCTATTTTAATTACTATTATTATTACTACTAAATCTAGGAAGGTCAAAGGTTGGATGAGGATAAGTTTTTAATTAGCCCTCATTATCAGTCACTGTAGAACTTTAACACTATGCCCCAAGCTCTTATTCTAAGGTATTTTCCAACGGTAAATGTCTTGCCAATCGCCTATAATCCCCCAACAATACTGCAATATCACCTATTGTCAGCTCCTCGACGCTACACGTCAAAAATCGTTCCATAGGTGCTACCCTTTCGATCACCCTTTCATCTACTCATTCCTTCTCTATTGGGTGGAAGTCGATTAAATCATTATAGGAACTAGAAGTTGCCAGCGAGGAATGAATATGAGTGGTTGTCGACGTTGTAGCGGATGTACCAGGAGGGGTTGTCATTATTTGACTATTCGCGCTATTACTCCGACTACGACCCCCTAGACTAACCGGTCTTAAACTCCTTAGTGCATCGCCTATACTGGCCCCGGATCCCAACCCCACATCATCATTTCCGCTCTCCGATCTAGGCACAGAGATCATGTTTCGCGTGAATAATAACATTTGGCGAAACATCGTCGAGGAGGAGGGTATTTCTTCATGAGGGGCGTAGTTGGTACTGCTATCACCATCCGAGGACAGTTGAGAGGTCACTTCGGCTAATTCTCGTGGCGTGGCATCTATCAACTCGGGTACTATTTCAGTTGTAGGCGTCGGAGCCCGAGAGGAGACCCTCATTAATGTATTATTACTATTATTACTATTATTATTATTATTATTATTGGACGACGCCAACTTGCCCAGCAAAACCTTGAACGTACTATCAAATGGCGCATTATTATTCGAGGATCTGTCGCCGGCGGCACTACTGACTAAAGAATTAGCAAGACCACCCAGATTGAACGACGAGCTCATGACGCGTCGTTGTGGCATATGATTATGTTCTTCTCCACTACCCGTGGGGTCTCTTCCGAGGCGATGATCCGTATAGCACGAAAAGTCCACAGGTTCAGGGCTTCTCAGCACGGCAATAGCCTCTGAAGACAAGTTATCATTGTTGTCGTTCAAATGATCTTCATCCAGCTCCAAGTCCTCTAAGGAGATTTGAGCGACGAAAGATAACGTAGCCTCAAAATTGGTAAGGGTTCCGCGGACGCAGATAGACCATACAGAAAATAAGTGATGGAAGGACGATATCAGCATTAGAAGACCCAAGTGATTGATTTTTACTAGAGCCTTCGTTTAGGATCTCGACCAATTGATGATGCAGGGCAATGAGAACGTCAAGTTTCGCACGCGGACAATGCGCCGAATCCAAATCGTCGAATCTGCCTCTTAATGGTTTAAATAACGTTCTGAGATCGGTGGTGGCGGCAAAATCCACAATATCCAACTGTTGCGCCGTGAGCCCCAATTAACACAATGCCTCGATTCGGGACTCCAAATACGTATTAGCCACTAAATCCTTGGGCGTATTAGAAAACTAAAACAACTTGTCGTATATCTTTTCACAGATTTCCGATTCGGCCAACTCAAGGAAATTCTGCGCCAGGGCTTCGCGCTTCGCACGGGCCCGTTTCCGTTGGACCATTTCCTCATAACTCTCCATTGGGGTTCCGGTTGTGGTTGTTGTTGTTGTCGCCGATCCACTACGTAATCGCCCGGAGAGATTAATCGACGATGATGATAATGATGAAGGAACAGTGTTTGTGGACCTCAAATAATCAATGGCACGGTCGTGGAATTGAACATAAAACTCCTGAAACAACCCCGAGACATCATTAGGTTCTAGCGGTCGTGAGTATTTAGGCTCATCCAATGATGCGAAAAATTCATAAATCACCTTATCCAACGCGGGGGGTAATGATGGCGAGGTTTCCTCATTTAAGGCATTTTTATGAGCCCTGGTCACTTGAGAGGTGGATATAGCCCTATTCCGTCCCACTTTGGGCCGAGAGTGAGTAACATCTACCTCCTCCTTATTATTATTACTATTTTTATTATCATTATTATCAACATTATCACTATCGTCAACATCTCCCACATTTAATGGATGGTATGAGCTGAAACCGTTCGTTTTGGTCTCGCCCGTCAGGGGTGCCGCGGGGGCTGGGGTATGAAACATCGGTTTACGATGGCTCACTGGCGGTCTTTTTCGATGACTAGATAACAAATCATCGTCTTCAACATTTGTTAATTCAGTCGCCGTGGTATTGACCTCAACATACGGTTCTTCTTCGCGCTCAGTGGACAGCGACAGATGCGATCTCAGTGTGGACTCGGATAGATTATTGAACCCGCGCGACAGATCAGAGTCGGCCCGAGATCTCGTAATGGGCATAATGATCAAGAAAAAAGGAAAGTAGCCTTAAAATGCAGAAAAAGGTCGAGAAATTACGAGGGAAAAAAAAAACCTTTGGTTCTAAGGGGAAAAAACGGGTGATGATCCGAGAGTTAATGTTAGCGCCGCCGACAACAAATTTCGTAGGTTGGCGCATTGTCTCATAGCCCGTCGAACCTGCATGATCCATTTTGACTAATATTTAATTGTTTATTTTAATATTTAATTGATTTATTTTAATATACAAAGAGACTAGATTTATTTTACATAGACTACCTTAACTCCACTGGGGGGACACAGTCAGGCACTTGTCCTATAGTAAACTTGAGTGCCCCGAATGCCGCCGCGAATTTAGGTTGAATATCCGCTAATCGCGGCTGGGGCTCACCGTTCTTACCCTGGAAGAGGACGGTGAAATTAGCATTCAGCGGTAGTGGATAATTGACATTTGAGGCTAACGTCGACGGATTTTGGACCGCGGGGGCTGCCGTCGTCGTGGTGGCCTCTGGAGCAAAGGCCACATTTCCAAACGGACTGGGGGTTTGAGGATTACCGAACGAAGAGGCCCCGAATGGTGTAGCGGGTACGTTAGCGGGGGCTAGCGTGGAACCAGATGCACTTGTTGATGGGGTCGCAGATCCAAATGAACCAAATGAACTTTGACCGAACGCTGTAGTTGTAGTTGTAGGCACCGTATGTGTTGTTGTAGCTGTAGCTGTAGCCGTAGCTGTAGCTGGAGGTTGACCAAATGAGCCAAACCCTGTAGACGGTGCTGGTGTATTACCAAATCCACTCGAACCGAACGTAGACGTTCCTCCTAAACTACCAAAAGAACTAGATCCTAAACTTGCAGCCGGTGAAGACCCAAAGGTACTAGAACCAAACGCGGTAGCCGGAGCAGCACCGAATGAACCAAACGCGCTAGGAGCAGCTGGCGTGGCGGATTTCGAACCGAATGTACTTGAGCCAAATTCATTAGAGCCTGCTGAACCAAAAGTACTAGATCCAAAGGCTGGTATCCCCGCTGAACCTTGAGATAAGGATCCAAAGGGGGAGGAAGAAGGAGCAGCACCGAACGCCGAAGAAGCAGAAGAACTACCAAGTGCTGAGGGAGCAGGAGCAGCACCAAACGCTGAAGTAGCAGGGGCAGCACCAAACGCTGAAGTAGCAGGAGCAGCACCAAACGCTGAAGTAGCAGGAGCAGCACCAAACGCTGAAGTAGCAGGAGCAGCACCAAACGCTGAAGTAGCAGGAGCAGCACCAAACGCTGAAGTAGCAGGAGCACTACCAAATGCCGAAGTACCAAACGTCGAAGTACTACCAAAGGGATTACTCACAGTTTGACTACCGAATCCACTTGATCCAAAGTCATTACCCGTTGAACCCGATGAACCAAATGGATTACTATTACTATTAGTATTAGTATTACTGCTACCAAACATACCACCTCCGATGGAACTATCAGAATTACCTGCCGTAACTAAACTCGTACTAAATCCGGGGGGAGCGTAAGGCTTTATAGCGCCAGTTGTTGATTTTTGCGCCATTTGTAAATACCGCGCGGCCCTCCTTGTATCCTGAAACACAAAATCAACATATTGTTTCATTCGAGCTTGTTTATTCCGTACTTCGGCCTCGAATTGCGGCATAGTGTTATTATTACGAGCCTCATAGGCCATCAGCCGGAGTTCATTAGGTGATATATCCATTCCAGCAATAAGACAGCCCTGATTAGGCAAGGAGAAGGATGATAATTCATACAGGGGCCGTTCGTCCTTGAGGTCCAACTCGATATCATTACTCCACTGACTCAACTCTTGTTCGGGGGTCTTGAACGAGTTTTTCGAAGAGCTGGGGGCTGGCGACGGTGATGAACCGGCGCCAACGTGCTCAAACGAGCAATTATTACCCATTTTACATAGCCCTAAGGGGGTTAGTATTTATCATAAATCATTAATCATTAGTCTCAAGATTGATGATTGGTCAAAGGTGGTTCAACCAAACTTTACCACCAAACAAAATTAACTGCACAATACACACCCTTAGCCCAGAATTTGCACGGGTTTCGTTTGCCTGCCATATTTAACCTTATATTATTTTTATTCTCCGGGCAGAATGCCTTGTCGTTGGCGAATCCACGTTGAATGAGGTGTGGATGGTGAACGAAATCCAGAGGCACAGCAGCCGGGTAAGTGGTGATCTGAGGGCGGGTTTAAGGTGAAAAAGTAAGCCAAATTGCGACGATTAAATGAATAAATGCGACGAATCCTGAGGAAAGTCGGAAAATCGATCATGAAAAGATCACCAAAAGTCCTCAGTTAACTTCCCAATAATCCTCGTAACGGCAAGGCTTGAATCCTTGGTCACCAACTCTCACCAACCCTCCCAACCGGTGATGCCCTACGTCTCTGGGCCATGTTTAGTAAAGAGTTGATTCTGCTGAGAGCGGAGCTGGAGTTCAGTCTGAAGGACGTCCATTCGCTGACTCGCGATGATGGATCGTCTGATAATGACCAACTGGACGAGGTTATTTCCCATATCAAACGTCTTCTTCTGGCGGCGTCGGTGGACTTCGCCCAGAGGCTGATCCAGTTCGCCGATGACCTGGCGCGGAGTGAGGTTTACACTGATAATGAAGATCTTGCAACCCGGGGACAACTAGCCCTATTTCATGAGTTCCTTGATTCCTTCTACGACCCTGTATTTGAGACTTTCTGTTTAAAGGGACAACCCCAATCCTCAAACAAGCTCCATAAGGTGGGCCTGAATCGGACGCGGGTCAAACAGTTCAATAAGCTTTACTACCCCACGCGACAGTTCTATATCGGCCTATTGATCACGTTGATTCAGAGGTTTTTGCCTCGACATATATGTCGACTGATCCGATTCCGATCCCGTGGATCGGCACTCCATGCCTCATTTGGGTTCGCATCACGCGATTATACGCTCTCCAAGGCCAACGTAGACCCCGAGTTTGATCTCAGTGATATCACGCGAATTCGGGTGTATAATTCTCTTTTACATGATATCGTCACCCGACTCTTGGTTAGTTTGGGTGATTTAGACCGAATGTATAATGCCTATAAACGGTCCATCCCGCGCGTTAAACATACCAAGACCCCCACCCATTACCAAGACGAAGATGGGTATAAATATTATATCACAGCTCAGAGACTAAGCTCTAATCCCCCGGGGTCCTTATTTGGACGATTGAGTGAATTGGCCCGAGAGAATAATGATGCATTGAACGCGTTATTTTGGGCCTTAGAGGCCAGTTTGAAGGATGTGGACCAATTGGATAACTTACGGCAAATCTATGAATTGAGACCCCTGGGACCTATATTGACGCTTTCCAATGTCTTCAATTGGCTTATTTTAGTCCCCACGGATGAAAATACAACCACAATGCCCCGTGATCTTATTCTGGACAATAACGGTGATATGATTACAGAGGTAATCAAAACCAGTTTATCTAATTTAAGCACCGCGTTAGTTGAAACCCAGGTTCCGAACGACCACTTGATAAAACTCTTACTAATTGGAATAGAGTCCGTACGATTCTGTCAAGACAAGAGTCTGGCGCACTATGATGTCGTCCTTCATACTCTTATCGAACTATTCCATACCGTCCTTCTAGTAGCGGTCGATCACCCGCGAAATCTATTCTCGGGAATCCGAATCATTCTCGCTTGGCTAGTCGAGTATATCCCTCAGCTTGAAAATGACAATAACAATGACAATAACAAACCCACCCCCAAATGTATCAATGCCTTAGAAAACCTCTTCATTACCCTCGTAGTACTAATGGTCCAACTATCCCAAACCAGTACACCTCATAACTGGATATCAGCTGCGTACATCCCGGCCAATCCTCGACGTCACCCCTCCCGCAATCCGAGACCACCACCCCATCCTTCTCCTCCTGTGATATCCGTACCATATCTTGGCGTGAGGACATTTGCCAGTCTACACCAAACCCTGATTGAACCCAATAGTCAAAATCAGCACCGCCAAAATCAGCACTGCCCGGACAAACAATTGGGGTATTTGGAAGATAGCATCATTGCCCACACGGCAGTATTGGGCGGAAAATTGTGCGATGTGCCATGGGCCTTATTATCATCGGGAGAAGAAAAGAACAAGGGGGAGGATGATATCCACGAGGATTATTTGCAGATATTGACCGTGGCGTGTATGCGGTTGTCGGTATGGGGGGATAAATATGAGACAACGGCGAGGAGGTCAGTGGTGAGATTGAAATATGATAGTGGTCGAAGGCGGATGGTGTTGAGGAAGGAAGGCTGAGGCCAAAGGTTAGATGGTTGGACGGTTGAGGAAGGTATATTCTCAGGCTGTCTATGGAATTGTCTATCGAGTTATTCACTGACTTACCCATTGGATTGTTTCTACTGTCTCTCTTGTGAATTCATTGATAATAAAGTTTATTAGTTTTTAAAATAATTATTAGTTTTTAAATACAATCCATTAGTTTTCAATATAGTTTATTTATACAACAATCTCCAAAGACCTCATTTTGTTCAGTCGTTTCGGCTATTCGTTTCGGTCAGTCGTTTCATTCAGTCGTTTCTTCAATCTTCTTAGGAACCAAAAAATTCAATAATGTGGTATTCTCCAACTTAATCAAACGCCTAATATGGTCATGACGAACGTTCTCATTTTCTCCCAAAGAAACCATTTCAAGCTGTTGCGCCGTGAGATACTCACTAATATCCGCGGCCCTCTCCCTGGCCATCTTTTCCGCTGCGGGTTTAATTGTATTTTCAAAATATTCCGGCTCCTCAGTCTTCAAGGTCTCTTCAATAACCAAGGGGTCATCTATACGATGACCCTTAACCACGAGCACGATCTCCGTTCTTTCAGCGTTGAGTTCAAAAATAGTATCCTCAGTTGGGACAGCCCAGAGCCAAATGAAATCACTCGTCCATTTCACGGCACCACCCTGGCCATCATCAGTGAAGGTAATAGTACCATATGGACTATTAAAAAAGAGCTGTCTCATTTCCTCCAATTGAACCAAATTACCATCTTTGAACTTTTCCTCGTCGATTTCCATATCCAGCGGCACGATACATGTCATCTTCTTACAACTGGACATGGTAGAGTCCATGAAACCGTAGTTGTAAAGCATTTCACTAGCGCCCTTATCATCGGCCGAGTATGAGATCAAGACCTCGCCGACTCGCTCTTCCGCGGGGACAGTGGATAAGAGAATCACATCACCGGATTTAGGATCCACCTCGTATCTCGCATTGGGCTTATTGGAGTGATTGACTAAATCGATAATAGGCACCATAGCGACCTCGGAGCCCACAATAACGGGCTCCTCGTTAGGGTCTTTAGGTTTAGGCGGGGTCTTATCTTTAGGATCACGCGGAGGGTCCTTATAGTACACGGGGAGTTCCAAACTGCGCGATGCCACGAGTTGTTCAGCCCAGTAAGCGGTAGGGTTTTGGGACAGAATACCGTAAGCGCGCGATAGGGCATGTTTCTTAGAGTAAAGCGACAGGCCAATACTGGTGGGCTCTAATAATTCAACATCATCATCCGACCAAGATAAGGGAAGATTAATGTCTGAACCTGAGGGCAAGAACTTACTGTACTTCCGCCAGATGATATCAATCTTGGTCATTTTGGCATCTCTCTCATCATCCGTGATTCCAATGGCTTCCGCCGGTTCCTGATTCAGGATATCACGTAATATATATACCAATACGTTCTTCTCACGCATATCATCAAATTCCTTTAGATCCTCCTCGGCAAAGATGGATTCCCTTAATTTAGCTTTGGTCAGTAGCAAATGACGGGGCACTCGTAGAATCTCCTCTGAAGTGGTATATTTGTAGAACAGCCCCTTACCGCCACGATCAGAGTCCTCGATTGAGCACTTGATCTTCACACCGTGTTCACGACACCAATTATCTACGGTAGATACCATTTCTTCTTCTTCTTCTCGTTTTTTAGAAGTCGATTAGGTCGGTTTCTCAGTAGTAAATAAATTCGTTATCGAAAGAATCTTTAAGGTTGAGAAAGAAATCAACCTTCGAGACGCAGCCGGGTAACTGCCACCGATGGACTTTATTCAATTTTCTGGATCGTTTGTTAGGTTTTCCCCCCCTCCATTCACTACCTCCGTTCAGTGATAAACTACGATAAACTACAATGAGTTGGGGTGAGTATATATACGCATATATATCGATAGATCACAATAGCCCACAATGGACAGTCACTAACCCTATTTAGACGACGAAGATTTTGATATTCCTGTTGCGGCCGCTGCCATTTCCACTGGCAACTGGGACGATGAAGAAGAAGAAGCCCCCATTTTGGATTCCTGGGAGACCGCCGATGATGACTTCCTTGAGGAAAAGAAGGAGGCCCCTAAGGTAGTTAAGAAGAAGGTGCCCCTTGCCGATAAGATCGCGGAACGTGAGGCCCAGATCCAAAGGGAGAAGGAAGCCGAGCTGGCCAAGAACCCCGATGAGACCCCCGAACAAAGACGTGAAAGATTAAAGAACGCGGAATTAGAAAGTGATTTGAGTAATGCCAATGATTTATTCGGCGATCTTAGTGTTGTCGATGACAGAAAGGGATTAACCGCTGCCACTGAAGCCGCTAACGCTGCCGCCGCCGCCATGGCCGCCGCTAAGCCTATTGATTTAGCTGAATTACCCATTTTCAACCCTGAAACTAAGAAGGATTTTGAACTTCTGTTGAAGACTTTGACCCCTGTTATCACCAAGATGTCGGAAAAGTCCGGTATTCTTTATTCTAATTTCATCATTGATTTCACTAGAGATATTTCCAAGCCTATGAGAGTTGATCAAATCAGAAAGGCCTCCAGTACTATTAACGCCTACGCCTCGCAAAAGGATAGAGATGAAAAGTCGGCCTTGAAGAAGAAAAAGAAGCCTCAAATGTCTCAGGCTTCCGCTAAGACCGCCCATGCCGTTGATACTAATAGTTATGGTGGTTACGATGATTTCGATGATTTTATGTAAAATAATAAGGCAACGGCTAAAATATGAGTCGTTGATCAGTACTAAATATGAATATAAAGTCACTGAACAACGTGAGAGATACGGATTAATCTCAATTGTTATTATATAGTAACAAGATAACAAATAATAAATAATAAATAATAACGAAATAACGAAACTACACGGATATTTGAAAAACAAAGTCAAACTAACAATCCACAAGGTCACTCTTCGAGCGACCCGGGGGACTTGCATCTTATCAACTAGGTACTGTACAATTTCTCAATAACCCCCAAATGATCAACTTCCGCCAGACTAAACTCTGCAAACCCACCGTAATTACAGTCATTGCCACGGCCCTCAGATAACCGCAGTTCAGAATGACAGCCAATGTGGCCACTACATTAATATTAACGACCCATCCTACCACTTTGGCGGCCAATGGAATATCATACGACCAAATGACCATTAATATTGGAAACAGTTTGGTGGCTGAGGAGATCAGCAGGGCCGTGGAGAGTGTATTCCCCGTGATGACCTTCTGATCGTAATCATGACAACGGGGCGCCAACCACCGAATGACCAGGTGACCCAGCACCGTTTCCGAGATACAGAGAAAGAGGAAAAAAAAGTACTGTAAGAGTACAGGTTGGGCGAGGATATAGGCGGAATAACCGGTATGAGGTGACGATTTTTCGACACGGGCCCAAGTCAAATAGACATCAAAGAGGGTAATGAGTATAACCAATCGCCAGACGCGTCTATGGAGCGTGTCGGGCGATTGCGGTAAAATATGGGAGAGAAGAGAATTATGGTTTATGGCGTGGGGGACAGGGGCCAAGAGGTTGAATACCAAATGACGAAACACTTGGGGCTTTAGTAACAGGAGATCTATGAAGATGACCACGGGCCCGTGCTCGATGTACTTGTCGGCAAACTTGTTGCAATGGCCACATACGGTCAGCTTGATATTCTCGGACGAATAGGAGGTGTACAGGGACTCAATGGGCGAGTTACATTCGATGCAGATCACCATAGTAAGCTGGGCGAGATACAAAGCTGAGTGGTGGTGAGTGGTGGGTGGTGGACTGAATAGAGTCTGGAGGTTTGTGAGTTAAGCTGGGAGCGGGGCCTAGGGGGTTATTGTTGCCGCGGCAACCGCCAGAAGCGTCACTCACTGCAGCCTAAACGCATAACAATGCGTATCATATGTACAATATTGGTGCCGCACTGCACGGTAAGCACATTAATGCAGGGGTGTGTAATCTGTGAGCCCCATAGCGCCGCAAGCACCGCCGATCGCCGACCCGCCCTCCTCAGCCCTGCCACGTGACCCGGCGCGAGCTAAAAAAAGAATGAAGACCGGCGGAATCACCAAAAACGACGCTTTCGCTGCATCGCCAGCGTTCTTCCCTCGTTTTGTTCTCTCGTTTCAGCTTTCGGTCGCTTTGTTTTCAGTCTGTCCGCTGTCCGTTTTTCTTTCGTAACACGCTCGTTTCTCAGCTTTATCCCCGTTTCCATCTTTAAACGGTTTATATCAGTATGTGTTGAATTCTTGTTTTTTATTGTTATTATTACTACTACTGTTACTGTTATCATTACGGTTATCATTACTTGTATCACTATTATTACTACTATTACTATTGTTGTTGTCTCAGTTAACCCGCTTCACTACTAACATCCACAGTGGACAACTCGGGCTACAGAAAGACCAGCCGGGCTGGCAACCCCCAACCGTATCAAGAGTTCGATACGGAGGCCGCGCCCGCCAATGAATTCCAACGTAAGAAATCGTTAATCCGGCCGGAAAGATCGCGTATTAACCCCGACCACCGTAACTACCATTACACCCAGCTGGCGGCGCAGCAGTCGGACCGTATTAACGTCATGCCCTCGTCCACCGGTAACGACCCCATTCTCCAGGACGACATTCTCTACGAACAGGCGGAGATGGGCGCGTTGGATGGTCCCAACAACGGATACCCCCACGACCCCCACGCCATGGACATGGCCCCGGCCACGTACCACGATGTCCTCGAGAACGATCTGGACTATGAGTCCAAGGGCGGCCGCGCCGTGTACGGACTCAACGATGAGCCCGAGGCCGTGCCCCAAGTGCCCCTAGAGCGGAACGCTACCATCAAGAAGCCGGCGGCTAATAACAATGTCTTGCACCCGGTCCAACATAAAGTGGTACCCCCTGCCAGCCCCGTACCCTCATTATGGATGACTTACTGCAATATCGTTACCTTCTGGGCCCCCGCATCCATCTTGAAACTGTGCGGCATGCCTAAAAAGGAACGACAATCGGCATGGAGAGAAAAGATTGGTTTGATTACCGTTATTCTTTACGTGGCAGCCTTTGTGGCCTATTTGACCTTTGGTTTCACTAAAACGGTATGTCATGCTACCGCAGTAGCCCCCAATACCCTTCAAGTCAGTACCGGTTCGCTTATCATTAACGGTAAGGCCGTTGCGCTGGAATCCTCCATACATCCCGCAGCCATGGGTATTCCAGCCGACTCTAATGTCCTTTACCCCCCGGTTAATGCCGGCGGTATGGATGCCTCTTTACTCTTTCAAAATGTAAACGGTAACTGTAAGGGTCTGATCCAACCGCGTGAAAATTGTTCAATCCCCTTTGAAGGTGATAACGTCGCTTGGTACATGCCCTGTCAACTCTTAGCTCAAGACGGGTCCACTAAACCTAATTTTACTGAAAATTACTACCCGGGTTGGGCTTGTCATACCTCCGATGCCGCTCGTAGGGCCTACTACAGTCTTCATGCCACCGCCGATGTCTTCTTCTCCTGGGACGATGTCCGTAATCAATCGAGAAAATTAACCGTATATAACGGGGTTGTCATCGATTTAAATTATTTAAATTTTATCCAGACCGATGATTTAACTATGGCCCCTATCTTTGATGAACTCATGAACGATAAATCTATTCTTGGAGTGGATATTTCTCGTTTCATGACCTCCCCCTATGAGAGAAAGGTCGCCAGATGTTTGATTGAAATCGCCAAGATTGGTGCCGTTGATAGTGCCCAAATTGGTTGTATTGCCTCCCGAGTGGTATTAATTGTCTCGCTTGTGTTTATTATTTCCATCGTTGTTATTAAATTCTTATTCGCCTGTTATTTCCGTTGGTTTGTCTCCGGTCGCCAGGGGGCCTTTTACATGGATAACAAGACCATGGTAGCTCGTGATAATGAAATTGAGGACTGGTCAGAGAATCTGCAAACTCAGGGCCCTATTAAGACTTTGAATAATCGTTCATCCACCTTCTTTAACCGGTCTAACAACAATAAGGATATCCCCTTGAGAACCATGAGTACTCAATTTGATTCCGCGTCTTCATCTAAATTAGTCCCCGGTGGTTCTATTTACAATTTCAATGCTAATGAATCACGAAACTCGTTTTTGATGAGTCAGAACGATAATAGCGATCCTTATAAGCCCAATTCTACGCTTTCTTCTATGAATCACGATGATTCTGGTGAATACTACGATAACGGTAACGCTAGTGCTAACAATAATCTTATTCACGAATATGTGGTCCCCCAACCCCCGGTGGATTACCAACCTTTTAATTTCCCTCTCGCTCACACTATGTGTCTTGTCACCGCCTACTCTGAAGGTGAAGACGGGTTACGTACTACTCTGGACTCGCTGGCTACTACTGACTACCCTAATTCCCACAAGTTACTTGTTGTAATCTGTGATGGTCTTATCAAGGGTTCCGGTGAAGAATTTACTACCCCGGATATCGCCGTTGGTATGATGCGCGATTTTACTGAACCTCTCGAGGATATCAAACCTCACTCTTACGTGTCCGTGGCCGCTGGTTCCAAACGTCATAATATGGCTAAGGTCTACGCCGGTTTTTACAAATATGATGATAATACCGTTGAAGTCAATAAGCAACAACGGGTACCCATGATCACTATTGTCAAATGTGGTACCCCAGCGGAAGAAGGTATCTCCAAACCCGGTAATCGTGGTAAAAGAGATTCGCAAATCATCTTGATGTCATTCTTGCAACATGTTATGTTTGATGAACGTATGTCGGAATTAGAATATGAAATGTTTAACGGTATTTGGAAGATCACAGGTATTGCACCGGACTTTTACGAAATCTTGCTAATGGTGGATGCCGATACTAAGGTTTACCCGGATTCGCTCACCCATATGATTGCTGAAATGGTTAAGGATCCCGTCATCATGGGCCTGTGTGGTGAAACCAAGATCGCCAATAAGCGAGGCTCGTGGGTTACCGCCATTCAAGTGTTTGAATATTATATCTCGCATCATCAATCCAAGGCCTTTGAGTCCGTATTTGGTGGTGTCACTTGTCTCCCCGGTTGTTTCTGTATGTATAGAATTAAGGCCCCCAAGGGTCCCGATGGTTATTGGGTCCCCATTCTTGCCAACCCGGATATCGTCGAAAGATATTCGGATAATGTCGTTGATACTTTGCATAAGAAGAATTTGTTATTATTAGGTGAAGATCGTTTCTTGACCTCGCTCATGTTGCGTTGTTTCCCTAAGCGTAAACAAGTATTTGTACCCAAGGCCGTATGTAAAACTATTGTGCCCGATGAGTTCAAGGTCCTGTTATCACAACGTCGTCGTTGGATTAACTCTACCGTCCATAATCTTATGGAACTCGTTTTAGTCAAGGATCTCTGTGGTGTCTTCTGTGTATCCATGCAATTCGTCATCTTTATCGAACTTATCGGTACTTTGATCCTCCCAGCCGCTATCTCATTCACCATTTACGTTGTCGTCTACGCCATTGTCTCCAGACCCACCCCTATTTTATCCCTGGTACTTCTGGCTATCATTCTGGGTCTCCCCGGTGTACTTATTGTTGTCACAGCATCCCGTTGGTCCTATGTCGTTTGGATGTTTATTTACCTGCTTTCACTACCTATTTGGAATTTCGTGCTCCCCATGTACGCCTATTGGAAGTTTGATGATTTCTCCTGGGGTGATACCCGTACTATCTCCGGTGGCGATAAGGGTGGTCACGATGAAGGGGAAGGTGAATTTGATTCCACAAAAATTGTTATGAAGAGATGGAGAGAATTCGAACGTGAAAGACGTAGATTCAACCCAGCTCCCCCTCAGGCCGCTTGGATGAACGAGGCTAATATGTACGAACAACACGGTACTATGTATTCGCAAAACTCCTCAAACGACAATAGAGTTGATAACGCCAGCATGATTTAATATCATAATCATTTACCCAAAAAAATTAAAAAAAAAAAAATATTAAACTAGAAAAAAATATCTCATTCGTTTTATCTATCTATACCTTTACTAACTGCATTTTCTATATATTTAAATAAATAGTCATTTTAATATATCGTTCTAGAAAAAATACAAAACCTAACACTTTAAAAACAGATTCTTTTTATCGGATTTTACTTCCCGATCCGCACTAAGCAGCGAAAGTGTCTTTTGATAAACGGTATCATAAACCCTCAAATGGGGCAATCGGCACCATACTGATTCCCCTTTATTGACCAATGGATAGATATCATAATTGAGCTCGAATCGCGTAAAGGGTAACAACCTAATCGACGTCATCTGGGGGCCCTGGAACGCAAAATCCTCCGCGGGCACCATGGTCACCGAGAACGTCAGGATATGATGCGTTGGGTTCTCGATGTAATACCTCAATTTGGTGACCGCGTTGATCAAATCATTACAGATGATGGCATTACTATTATCCAACTCAATGTTCTTGGACGCCGACTCTTTCACACGGGAACAAATTACCCGAGGTTCAATCAGGGGCAGGTTCAATCGCAGCACCGATCCGAAATACTGGTTGACCGTGGCATCGGAAGATCCACTACGACGCCATCGCACCGAATACTGCGCCTCGAGGGGCACTGATCTGGAATCCACATTCTGACCCCGCGAGGTATCAAACAAGTACGCCTTGGACCGATACTTGCCATCGTTAGTGATCATCACCCCAGCATCTTCCGTCACCGTCTTTTTGCCGTAGTCATTTTCATCATAATCACCATCCACTAACCAACATCTAGCATCGCCCTTTTCGGTCAACGTCACCGTCTCATCCACGATTTCAATCTCGCCATCACCCACAAAGTATAATCGGGCATCCAACTGCCATCGACGCATGATCAGCGGGGTGTGACAGTGACTCGTGGCAGATGTCAGAATAAATGCACTGGGCCAAGATCCGGTATGCGCACGAGGTTCTACTAATAGTGAGATATTGAATGGGTTCATAATGGGGACCGTGGTGGACATACCGTCCGTGATTGCCGTTTCGCCATCTGAGGCCAAATAGTACTTGGACAAGAACTCAAACGCCAAAGCCGGGGTCGCCAATGATGAAGTAGATGAATCCGGGGGTGTCCCAGTAGGAGCACCAGCACCAGTAGCGGACACCTCCTTAAGAGTCGGTACGGTGATTTGGAAATCAAACATCCGTGTAGATCGGGCTTCAAACGAGTGGACCTCCAGGATGTGATTTCCACTCAGGGACCAAACAAAGGGAATATTATCGCCCGTATCACTTCGCTTCAATTTAGCACCCATATTGAGTGAAATAGCTTCGTCTTCGTCGTTGGAAATTGATACTTGCGCAACGATGGTCTCACCGGCACACACACTCGCAGGGATCTTGACCGTAGCTTTGATCCGCGCCGGCCGAGGCAGAACCTTCAATTTAGAACTAGTGAAGTTTCTTCTTTGTTTAAACCTTAATGAATTATTTTTGGACGCCATCGCCCAGTCAAAGACACCACCGGGGTTGAATTGCGGGACGCGCAATGCTAGTTTTATGGGAACGCCGCCGAGCTGGAAGGTTAAAATCACCTTCTGACATCGGATTTCACCAATTAACTTCACAGGCTGCTTGATTTCAAACACCTTAGATCCCTCGTTGTTATCGTAGGTAAGATTAGACGAACCTTGATACATCACGCTACCATCCTCGCGTTTCTGAAACACAAGATGGCCACCAAGGTCGTTGAAATTCTTATTGGGTAATTCCTGGTCATGCGAGATCTTGATAGTGGCCATCCCTCCCTCGAAAATGGCTTCTATCGATGACAATGTGAGTCCATTATTCAGGTGCGAAGAGAAGTTCGGTTGAACTATCAACTGCGATGACACGCTCGTGCCCACCGGACAAGTCATGATACCGAAATTGTACCGACTTGAGAAGCTCATGAACCCCTCATTATCCAACTCCTCAATCTCAACAACCTTATCGTCATCACTACGCGGGAAATTTTCAATCATCTTCTCGACACTCTCGGATAATTCTCCATGGTGGGTATTGCCACTGCCGTAATAGCTGAGCAAGTAGGTAACATAAGCGGCCACATCGCCGACCTCCCTTGCACTCTCCAGTAACCGATCAACCGCAAACGCCAAAACCGGGTTCCACTTCTCCTTGAGATAAAACCTTACGCAGCTCTTGTAGTAAATCAGCGCGTTGGAAAAATCACCACAATCGAAATAGGAATTAGCAAGCTCCAGCCCCACGTACGCGAGATTGCGATCCTGTTTGGCACCCTTGGTGAAATTAGTATGCGAAAGGTATAATAGGGCAATACAACGATCGGAGACCATACTGGGTGATAATGACTCTACGGCCAAATAGGGGTCTTGCGGACTACGATCTGGTGCATCTAAGTTGAGTTTTTTTAATGACTCGTACGCGCTGAGATAGAGAAATCCCGGCCGCGGCAAATAGTCCATAGGCGTCAGATTGGTATCCTCGAACCCGCCCAAACCGTAGAAGGATTGATTGAGGGGAACGATACTTTCCGGCGAAGCGTCGAGAATCTGCGCTATGATTTCGTATTGAACTGACATCCATAATTGATGTGAATTGGTCAAGGGTCCTGATAACACGCCCTTGAATTTGCAAATATCAGTCACTACCTTTAAATGTGTGTTGAATTTCTTATATGCCACGTTAGGATGCGATAAATAGAGATACATTTTGTAGATTTTGAACGCGATAGAATCCAGTAACACACGCGCTGATACCCAGCGGGTCTCGGAGTCCGGAGATAACTCGTCAAAGTACTCGACTAGAGTCTCGTAAACGGTTTCGTAGGATTTAACACAAGCGTCAATATCTTGTTTTAGTTCATTGAGCACAGCTAGCTTGTATTCATATCTAACGGTCCAGCCTAACGGGGAAAGTAAGTTAGAATTGGTATTCTCTCCCTCTCCAACTACTGAAATATTCGGTGTTTTGCTCATTTTTCTTCGTAAGCGTTTGGCTACATTAGTGTAGAAATCTAAACTTTGGGTATAAGCAATCTGACAGATATTTTCAATAAATGTTTCCAGCTCGACCAAATTGGTCATTTGAGGACATAACAATAACCCCGTTTTCGGCGACAATGTAGTTAATCTCCGTAGCAATGCCAGACGTTCGTTAATATGGTAGTAAGGGTTTGGCGCAACCTCAGTTACAATAATAACAATCAACCGGATATTACGATTCTGTAACTGAATTCGCAACATATTGATATCCCTCGCTAGCGCCTCGTCCAGAATTTCGGTCTTATGACTATCTGCCAGTCTACTCTGGGGTAGCTCGTAAAAACTAACCACAGTCGCCGGATTATATCGCATGTACTTGGTCACCCATTCGGCATTAATCAGCCCATTGGGACTCAGGGACGATAAAGGGTTCAAGGGCGATAATGGTGAGAATTGGTCCCCGGTTGGATAGATGGCCTCGGCAGTCGTAATCATGGAATGAGCCCCGGGATCCACCATTTGAGACTTGCAAGCTGAGAGCGTATAATCGTTACCAGCGTTGGTGATACTCAAAAGATGATTTACGCTACGTCGCGAGGCCTTGAATGCTAACTCGTCCCATATTTTATCGGTATGAGACCGTTCTTGGAATAATTGCGTGATTTCGTCCTTGATAGGCAGACTCACAGCCGGATAAGATCTCGATAAGACTTGGCCGCAGGCATTGGGCGTGAATGGCACCGAGCCTCCCGTGGAAGCTAGTTGGTAAGACTCGTCGGTAAGCCCCGATACCACCAGCAATGGATGTAAATGAGTAATTAACTCAATTGGATAGCTGTCCATAGTAATCGTTGTACTTGATACGCCCTTAACTATGTACTGTCAGGATCCTCGGTGGTGCATCGCCAGAACATCACCAAAACTCGCAAAAGTCCCAACGAACGAGCTTTTGATCTTGATTATCGTCAAGAATTTTTTTTTTTCATTTATTTACTAAATTCAACTAAAAATGTCTAGCCCCGCCATCACTTTTGTTACCGGTGAGTATATTATGTTGCGTATATTACGAGGGAGCTATACTGACTATTCTTAGGTAACGCTAATAAGCTCAAGGAAGTCAACGCCATTCTCGGTGAAGGTACCTTCATCAACCACAAGCTTGATCTCGATGAACTTCAGGGATCTATTGAGGAAATCGCCATTCACAAGGCCAAGAGTGCCGCTGCTATTGTATGTTTGAGCCTATTTTCTGCAGTTTAGTTTACTATCTACTATTTACTATTTACTAACGATTTTTAGATCGGTGGCCCTGTCTTAGTCGAAGATACCGCTCTTGGCTTTGCTGCCATGGGCGGTCTTCCCGGCCCTTATATGTAAGTAAAACGGGCAAAAGAACGACTATTAAAATTTTGAAATAACTGCTAACGACCACAGTAAATGGTATTACGAAACTGTCCACAACGAAGGTTTACCCAAGCTTTTGGCCGGTTACGAAGACAAGACCGCTACCGCTACCTGTACCTTTGCTTACTGCTCAGGTCCCGGCCAAGAAGTCTTACTCTTCCAGGGTAAGATTGACGGTGATATTGTTGAAGCCAGAGGTCCCGCCATTAACGGCTGGAACCCTGTTTTCCAACCCAAGGGTTACAACTTAACCTTTGCCGAAATGGACGGTGATCTTAAGAACAGTATTAGTCACCGATTCCTGGCTCTCCAAAAGTTAAAGGCTTTCTTAAACAAGGAATAAATGACATATATAAAAAATTAGATATTTATAGAATTAGAACAGTATATATATACTCCCACCTTAATGGCCGAGCTTTCTACGAAGGGCCTTTTGCTCCTTCCGTCTCTTTCTATGTTTATGCTTGTTCATCTTCAACTTTCTCTTCCGCTTCACACTAGTAAGCTGAACCATGCGGTTAAAACTATTGGACACCGGAGATTCACAAATCTCGTAAAGTAGTTCTTCACCACCGGGGGACACCTCACGACTAATGAAGATACCATTATCGGGCTTAGAATTAGAATCCTCCTCAGCTTGGGCAGCCTTTAATTTAGAGCTAGTTAAGATATCCGTAAACGTTTGTATCTTTTCACTAAGCTCCTTGACCACATGATCAAACTCCTTACCGGAGGCTCCGGTTAATGGGGTCGATTCACCCGAGAGGCTAAGTAATACTGCCTGAGGTCCTGATCCTGATTCTGATCCTGTTTCCTGGCCACTATCCTCTTCCATCTCAATCATGGATTCCTCTTCGTGTTTGCCGTTGAACATCTCGGTAATATCTAGATTACCTAAAACATTAGTGTTGCTATTATACACGTCAGAGGGGTTTCTGCCAAAGGTTAAACCACGCACAGCTGCCATATTTTTACCCAAAGGCTTAGCGGGAGGCTGATAGGATGTCAGTGTGGCATCAAGTATATATTGGGGTAATTCCGGTCGACTATGAGATATCAGCTGGGTGTGTCTTAATGGTAGGTCATAGTCTAATCCTCGACGGTCCACCGCTAAACATTTTTCAATATAGTCCGGTACAATAGGATTATTACCGTAGACAAAGCCACTGTAAAAGATTTCTAATGAAAAATGTTAGTATAAATTAACTATATAAAGAGAAAAGAGGATATAGATACTATTAGAAACTCACCTTGGGGATGCAGATGGCTGATATCGGGCGAGGACAACGTGCTACAGTCAATATACTTTCTCTTGGTATTCGTATGCACAGATCGGGCTAAGAAGCCAAACCCTTGGTTAAAGGCCTTTACGGATCGATTAATCATATTCTCCTTCCGTTGAAACTACGTAATCGGGATAGACAGGTGTTGTATTTGATGATTTTGGTTTTAATCTGGCCATAACTGTCTGGAAGAAGACATATCTACCGGGTAAGTTTTGGGAAATGTCGCCCAACCTGTTGGAGACCGTTTGACTACTGTGATGTTTGTGTATATATTAAAAACCCTCTAAAATACTTTTAGCCTTACTCTTAAGCCTCTTGGACTGCATTTTTAACTCATACTCGTGTTTCTCCAAAGCTTTGATATGCAACACTAGTTGCTCATTGAATTTGTTGATGGCTTTGGCTCTCTCTCTATTTACGGTTAGTATCTACATTGGGGGGTAAAGTTAGATATTTTTACTTACTCCTTTAGTCTTAAACACTTTGTTATTAATTGACTACCCTGCTGTGCCAAGAATTCACCCTTCTTCATCCACTCCTCTGTTGTAATATTTTCGTAAATTTCAGCGTATGTAGGGGCCGAGAGAAACTCACCCTCCACTGGGGTTTTAATGATTTCTTGATCGGCGTACGGTTGATTAGAGTAGACCCGGAGAGAGTTGAAATCATTGTTGATTTTAGATAACCCAGTGGTAAACGTAGCCGTGACTTGATTGTTGAGGGGTTTCTTTTTAGGGTTTCTTAACTGAGATTCGGAAGGTTCCGAATAGGTGCGTTTCCGAGGATTGGGGTTTTGAATCTTTTCATTCGGAAGAGGTAGCGAGGAATTACCGGGCTCCAATTTTACCTTGATTGCTCCCTGATTAGTGTCTAAATCGCTATCATCATCCAACTGAAAATTTAAATCTAAAAAATACTTGGCTGAGTCAAATTTTAGACCTTCAAGGTAGTTAGAATCACCGTTAACCGGAGAGTAAGATACAGTTGAATAGTTATCATCAAGTAAACTTTCAGAGGCGAAATTTTGAGATTCACTAATAAAAGTACTTGACTTGGCCGTTGAGCTTTCCAAAGATTGTCGTTTTATTACACCCTTCCTCTTTGTCGAGCGTTCTCTTTTTTCAGAATCAGCACTTTTGGAACTGATAGACTTTCTAGACTTTTCATTGGGGTCTCCTTTCCTATTTTTTGAATCAGATAGTGAAGAAATATTCTCAACGGAATTCGAAACTTTTTTTCTTTCACTAGACACCATTTTGGACATTGATTTAGTGACTTGGTAAGGTACTATCTTTTATTTTTTCCTTGAAGATTTCTTGACTGTTAGTTAAATTATTATGTACAACAACAGCCTTGTGATGGTATGAATTTCATTCACAGGGTAGAACGTGTGAGATAGCTCAAAATACAAATAAAAATAGTGAACGATCCCTACTTTTATAATATTAACATTTATACTGGTGAATTTTCTAATATATAATTGTAATGGTTTATTTCGGCTATTTCTGGGTTAAGAGTTGTGGCTGGTGTAAGGAATGGTTGGGTAACGTTGATCGGAGTCCCATAGACACAAAAAACATAAGGCAGAAAACGGTGACATTCAAAAATTAGTAAAATTTCTCTCTATGAAAATTAGATGTATATAATAGACATTACTTACAAACAATATATAATAACTTGGATAATAGAAAATGAATTAACCATTTTTCGACGCCGAGCTGCCATTCTAATCTAAGTTAAAAATGAATAAAACACCTTATTTTAAATGAATAAGCATACTATCAAATTCGTATAAAATCATTTGGACTTCGATATAGAATTACTCTAGGTTATAAGGGTGGACTAAACCATATTTACCAATCTCACCTTATCGGCTTGGGGAGGAAACCACCAAGAATTAATATTGCCATTTTCCTTAACGAAGGATACCATTATGTACAAAATAGGAATGTCAAAGAAAACAATAGAAATATTACTTCAATAATATTCACATAAATATATTACACTAAATAGTAAAATCTCCAACTAATTCTAATATCCAAGGGTATTGAAATGTTATCTTTTTTCACCGATAATGGGGTTTTCATTTTACCCTTCGATCCCGACACTTACCACCAGAACAACGGTTTTCATAAAATTGATTCTAAGCTAATAGATTAGTATCTGTATACAAAAAATATTATTTATTTTAGTACTTGTTCCATTAGAAAAACAAGTTATGTAAGAAAGATTCCATTATTTTTAAGATTTATACCACAAAATTCAACAGTTGTTTATGCCTTTTATCTTATTCTGCCAATTTCATAACGGCAATAAAAACAATCTCAGGATTAGAAGCTTGTTTCAGGCAAAATTTATAGTAAGCTAAGGATGGGGAAGGAGATAGTGATAATGTTTCTGCTGGTTGAGGGCTTCGTCCTGCAAGCATCACACTCGCGCATCAAACTACGAAATTTGTTTGTAGCCCGTACTTAATAATCACGATTTAATACCGTATATATATAGGCAAATTTCACAATGGCATACTGTTAGACTCCAGTGTATATGGGGACCCACTTTCGCCTCTAATATACTTCTATTTCTTCTCTCTTCCTCATTGTCGAAAACTAATCCTACTCTCAACGTTTAATACTTATCTACTGCCGAACAAAAACTCCCTAATCACAGACTAAAACTTAAAAAGGGGACCACAGAAGATGTTTTAGAATATTAACTGGAGCGCAGCTGCTGAACCGAGTTCCTTGAATGGCGCCCCAGTGACACAAAGTAAGCTTACCAAAAAGGCTGAGGAGCTAAACGAAACCACTCCACGCCAAATAGCCTTAGCTCCAGGACAGATTTGACAGAAACACCAGATTTCACGGAGAGTAAAAATAAAATCAGTAGTATTTAATCACCTATGTTAGCGCATTTAAGCATCAGGAAGAATAGTAATAATATCTGGAGTTGAAGAACGCGATTAATGGTGTCGATATCGCATCTGGCACGGCTGAACCGGGGAAATCCTCCCAACTGCGTCTACGCCCACAGCCCCTGCAGACAAGCCTCAACGGCCGTTATATCCTTACTTCGGGGTCGACCAGACACTCATGTTCTGGAGCTTACGTTTGAAAAGCTCCGTTCAAAAAGGATATTGAGAGCCGCGAGGAAGGTACTATCGAAAATAAAGAATGCTGGTTTTTGAGATTAATAGTAAATAAGGATTACTCTAGGATAATCAAGATAAAGAACTATCGAGCCCCGAAGGGCCATGGAAGGGACCTTCAGAAGCTATGGAAGATCTGGATTTTCTTGAGAGTCAAGAACAAAAGGAACACCAGAAAAAATTATTGTCAATGTTAATGTGGGTACTAACCTAGCCGTTCCGTAGACAAAATTTTTTACCACTCTCTAGATTCCTCAATTAGCGCTTTCCATAATTTACTTACATCGTAACAGAAGCCAAGAGACGAATTAGAGCCGGGCATAAAATGAACCAATAATTCATGTCCTATCAGGTGAAAAGGAGAATCATTATGGTAAATGGGTTAAAGGTTTGTCTAAGAGCTTCTTGGAGGGTTTGACAGTAGCTGAGTAGTGAGATTCCAGGAGGCTATTTACTATTACAGCATTTTCTATTATAAGGATGAGGCGCGAGTGTGAGTAAGAGTGGAGAGGGCCCGCTTTGGTTTTCTCATATTTTGTTATCCAGTTATATAAGTATTTACAAACATTTTAGATTTGTCAGCAAGGCTGAACTATCTTAAGCTACAATGCAAACTTTACCTATAAAGGATGTTCCTTTCCAGGACCCTGATTATCGGCTCTATTGGTGGTCAGTTGATAATGTTAGCTCGTTCGTTTTTGTACTGTTTCATATTTATTATTTTTGTTATGATTTTTTAGCCTTTAAAATTTAGATGAGGTATCATTATCGCTTGGAACCGGATACCAACCGAATCATTAATTACTAATTTTGATCAATCTTTTGATTATACTTGAAGTCTTACAAAATAGTAATTAATTCTAAACTATCGACCATAATTTTTCAGCATGACAGCACCATTATTATTAAAATGTATAAAATTCTCTGTAATTGCTCTAAAATTTGGAACTCATGTAATCATCGCTCATTGCTTTTCCTTGACCACGTTCTCGGTCCAAAACCCAAGCTAAGTTAAAAGTAACCAATCTCTGCAATCATCACTTAATATTAGGTACAAACAAAGTACTCATGTTATAGATCTTTTCCACCGTTCAAAGCCTATTTTCTTGTAAAGGAAAGAAATTCATATCATCGACATGAGCTTAAATTAAATTTAAAGTTCCACAAAGAAGAGTCAGAAGGGTATATTGGAATATTGGCCCATCCAATGCGGAACGCTGATTATATTATATACATACGGTCATCACATATTAAAAGAGAATTCGACAAAAGAACTACAACTACATTACAGATCTATTGATATTCTCGAGATCGCATCGCATTTCAAAAAAAAAGACTCAACCAATTATACATCATTGTAGTTGATATCACTCGATTAAACTACCAGACCTGCTGCGAGATACTACCAGCTATATTCTGGTCTTATTACTACACATAAAGCACAGAGTGCACAATCTGATCGATTACCGAAACCTATCTGATTCACTGACGGCGGGTAAATAGAGCGGGATTGACTAAAGCTGACAGTCGCCAGCGGATCCAGCGATTACTTTGAGGTGTCCTTCTCGTCACCCAACTCAGGTCTTTTACCTGGCCCAGATAAGCCATTACCGGGTCTAATATTATTATTAGCGAACCCAAATTTGGTAGAGCTCGGACCGGCAAAGTTGGGGCGATGGCTATGTGGCAATAGCGGGATCTTGCGATACAGGGATTCTGGCATCGGATTGCCGCAGCTGTCTTTGGGGATTTCAAACTCCCATGACGGCTCGGTCTTCGATAAGTCCGGGACATTGTCTACTTTCTTAGATTCTGACATTTTGTTAGAATTTGAATGTGGAATTGGCCAAGGTTCTTTAGTGGTAATCGTTCGGTCGGCGGCCATAAAGGCTGCAGAAAGGGAGGGCTCATCCACAGATCAAAGGATTACTAAGTCAACCCACGGGCTCACAACCTTGTGGTTTTAGAATGATAGAAAGGCCCTTGGTTTTGTATATATATTTATATTTCTAAAATACTTCAAAACTTCAATCATCCTATGCTACTTGGATACATAATGTGCTAGTAACTACAGTTCGAGTGTGTTTGCAGCGGTTTCGTGCAAGAGCAGACACACTGCTTGACAGCTTATAATCAATCATATAAACTCTTCAAAATATACCCTCAATTACAACTAAAATGGTTTGATCCATTATTCATTTACAATAAATATTTAGCATGGTGTTCGAGATGGTCAGCGGCGAAGCTAGAAATAAAAAAGTAACTATGGTCGTAATCCTCTTGTAATCTCAACTTAACCTCGCCCTTGTATTTACTTTCCTTTGAAGCAGCAACCAAATTTTCGGGTAATAATTGTCCATCCTTGTAGAAACCATCACCGGTACCGACATCAATTAAGATATCACTACTATTTTCACCCTTGTAAGATCTAATTAACTCCGTAGCATCATACTGGTCCCATTCACTTTGGTCCTTCAAGTAACCACCAAAGGCCTTCTTACCCCAGGGACATTGCTTAGGATTGCTGATAGGCGAGAAAGCACTACAACTTCTATACTTTTCACTGTTTTTAAGGTAAATAGTAAGAGCACCATGACCACCCATGGAATGACCCGTGATTGAAACACGAGTAGAATCCATTTGCTTAAACGATTTATACAAATGTTGAGGAAGCTCATCCACAATATAATCGTACATGTTGTAATTAGTCTTAAAGGGTTCCTTAGTAGCATTGAGGTAGAACCCGGCACCGGTACCGAAATCCCACGACTCATCTTCACCTTCGATACCACAACCACGGGGCGAGGTATCGGGATAAACAATGATGATACCGTGTTTAGCGGCCCAAGGCTGCAAGAACCCCTTTTCGGCACAATTGTTTCCTGTACAGGTCAAGCCGGATAAATAGTATAATACGGGGAAGGCCGCGGAGGAGGTGGACGAAGCAGCACCAGGGGGGAAATAGACGTTTAAGTCCATCTTACATCCCACAGTAGAGGATTCATGACTCAATTTGAGTAAGTGGCCACCGAATGAAGCGATCTTAGCTGTTTGTTGGAATGCCATTTTGTTGTACCTGATTTAAACTATGGTCCAAGAAACGAATTCTGGCTCAAAAGCGCTGCAATCGTTATATATCTCTTCTCTCACGGGTTAGGGCTATTCTTTGGTATGGAAGATATAAGGTATTGCTTATATAGATAAGCTCATATTTTGATTAAATAAAATCAGCCTGTTTTCTTTTTCTTTTCTTGACAGAATGCTTAATTGTTTACTTATTTATAATATATGTATATATTTACGTACTTGGCATAGCTATTCATTACAAACTGAGTTGACTGATAATCTCAGTTAATCTACCACTCATATACTGAGCGTTATCCTGTAGACGTTGGGCGCTGACATTCAATTTCTTCAAGAGTTTCAGCATAATCAAGAATTTTACGTCATCGTTATCATGATAGTATTGGTCCAGCAATTTCATGAAAACCTTTTGTCGTTGCTTTGTCATTAATACCGATGGTAATTCGCCGTGAGTGTTCAATGCATCCACGCCCTGAACCTCAGGCGACGAATGTGAAATCGTTAGCGTAGTATATTCATGCACAATCTGTAACAATTTCACTAAATCGTCCTTCTCCTGGAGTTCTACCAAAGGCTTATCACGCGGCTGCGATCGAAGCTGCTGCAAACTGGCCATAATATCACTGGTTTCCACCGACGTGAACGCCATATTGTATTTATTCAAAATGGTTTCAGTCATATCCGTGGGCGATCCACCAGCGTCGCTTGAGTCCAGGGTCATTGCTGATTCATTAGGTTGTGGTTGCTGTTGTAGACTTTGTTGTTGTTGTCGTCGTTGCATGAGTTCACATACTGTACGCATTAACAACATATATATCGATCGAATACTAGATGTCAATTCAGCAGATACTACCGTGTGATGCGATTGCCGTTTAATAACCTCATCAGCGGCCGTGTCATGCATACCTACCAATTCAAAAATCTGAGCTCGGGCATCATTGGTTAATAATTCAAACGCTACCAATGGTTGATTGATCTTCAAATATTGGAATGCCAAGAAATGCAATTCATGTAAATTAAGTCCCGATGGACCTAATCGTTTGGAATTAAGGTAGAATTGTTGTAACTTTTGCGCTGTGGTCTCAGTCCGTCTCACAATAGGTAAGCCCGACAATCGTTTGAGTTGAAATTTGAGAATCAATAATTTAATCGATTTCAGCGTCTCAACTTGATCATAGTCCGTAAGTAATGTAAGAACCTTATGCACATAACCTAAGTTAGTACCATTACGCTCCATACCTTTAAGAATACGAATAATTAATCCAACGGGTAGTTCCAAATCGCCTCTTAATCGAGTCTCTAGGCGCTGTAAAATTAATTTATAATGATGTCCCTGATAAGCTAACATTTCCAGCTCTTTATCCTGCGTGGCCGTAGTATATTGCTCCACGGCGTTAAATCGGGACATATTTTCCCACATAGTTCCACTTGGAGCTATAGCATTACTACCCTTGGCATCATTGAATGTGGCAATATTTGAAAGAATGGCCGATTTTAAAGGCACGGTATTGCCATCGATATTCTTAAATTTGAGCATAGGCGCTATGCTAGTATTAGAACCATTGGTATTAGTTAGCTTTAAAACTTGACGCACTACCATATTATAATATTTTGATGATGTTGGGATTTCACCCTTATCCGGTTTCCGGACCAGTGTGGTCAAATCCACTTGGGCCCGCACGCGCCTTAAGAAACCATGTCGCAAGAAGGGGTATTTTTCTAAAAATATCTTTATCAGCAACAAGACAGAATCTATATGTTGAATACCACCAAATGCCACCTGTTGCTGCTGTTGTTGTTGTTGGTCGTCCTCATGGCAACTTTCGACATTTGACAACTGAGATAAAATCTGGGTCACCCGATCTAAATATCCCTCAATCACCACTAGGGCATCGTTGTTATTCAATTCCTTACTCATGGCATATATGAGTGATCCCACAATACCACGATCGTGAGTCATGGCATACCCACTCCGTTGGGTCATAATCTCCACTAATCGCATCATGGACGTTAATGTATCAGTATGATTATCGTTATGGGCTAATTGTGAGATAGACTGTTGATAGTACTTATATGGCACCTTGATGCCACTGTCTAATAGTTTTTCTAAGATTGCAAACGCTTCATCGGCGCCATGTCGGGTTGTGCCAAAACCCCCACCCGCGAATTTACTGGCCCGTGACGAAAAGTAAAACTTCATCAATATTAATTGAATCTCCTTGTCGTCCATTAAGCTAAGGTTATATTTATGGTTTGTGAGTTGCGGGTGTGGCGTGGTTTCCAACAATTTCAAGAATGATTCAAACTCATTTTTATCTTGACAGAGTTCTAGATAACCTTGAAGCATTTCCTTGCATACGAAAATATTATAATGACCTAGACGTTCTCGGGATAAAGTGAAAACTTCCTTCATGGCCTTAATGTCACGCGACTTAATTCGCAACCCATTCAGGTAGATAAGAATCGTGTACCTATCTAATTTAATTTCGTCAGCTTTACTGGTAAGTTCTGTTAAGGATGTCAATTTTTTAGCCGGGGCATATGATGAGGATGCGCTCACGATTTGTTGAAATAGTTCTTTGGATAGTCGCATATCAACCCGTGTGTAGTATTTAAGCATTAAATTAAATGTTTCAGTGTTGTAAGCCAAATCGGGACTGGAGAGGTATCGGGCGAAAATATCTTCACATACCCGCCATTTATGTTCGCTTGGTAACAAAAGAGATGCTGTCATGATATAATTAATCGTGGTCACCGTGGGTAAACTCTGCGTTAAGGGTATGGAGGATAATACTTGAACGTATATGATGCGAATCAAATGATGCATTTGTCTATGATAAAGATTCTTGATTAAACGAGCAATTTCTAGCGAAGTTAAATTCGATTTGTTATCCTTCAGTAATTGAATAATCTTACTCTCGTAGGTTTTTGATTTATGATCTGACGATGAGGAAATGGGCTGATCTTTTTCGGTCCCTTGGCTTATAGAATGACATTTACTAATCAGCGTCAAACACTCATGAAACCATTCTAATCCAGATGATGTATTATTCAACACTGATAAAATATTTCCCATATTGGAATCTCGGACTGAAACGTCATCATTGGGTTTGGTGACAGGATGTGAAATGTGAGCCTTTAGCGTAGATGAAACTGTGGCGGGTGACGATAGAATGGCTGATTCAGAAGGTACCAGAAATGCTAAATTGGCAGCAACTTGCTGTCGCCTGATTTCTTCTATTCTATTATTATGATTTATTTGTTCAGCGGTTAGATTTGAGTTTGGCGTGTTGTACCGCAAAGTTGTGGTAGTAGTTAATAGGCGCTTGGAAATAGGCCATTTGAGCGCATTAGCGATCGGGGAAATTGGGCCAAGGCGATACCGTCCAGCATTGCCAGCGGATGTTATGTGTAAATTTCTCATTATAAAAGAATGTCGTGAGTTAATATGTACAGAAAGAAGGAGAGAAGAAGAAAAAAAGAGGTTGTGTAAGGTAAAATCTAGAGGGCCGTTGGTTGAAGATCTAGTAAGTAATAAGTATGGAACAGGACATTAGTTTGAAGAACGGAAAAGATAGTTGATATGAAAGATAATGACAGTGTATGATGCAAAATAGGTCCCATAGATCATTCAACTAACGAGCGAATAAATTAAGATAGTTCAAGCCAAAGTTTTCAATCGAGACTGGTTGAAAATTCATATAAAGCGGCGGAACGCGGGAACTACGACGGACAAAAGCGGAAATAATAACACCCAGCGACGCCTATGTTTGGTTCAATCTATAAAAGCCCCCAATAAGTCGGTTTCAGGTCTCAATTCGCAGCCGGTAATGCTCTGAGCGCGGATCGGATCTGAGTTCGGAAGGCCCTGAGATAGTGTTTGTATGGGCTTAATCGATGTAATTTTTTTAATTCCACCGGCGTTGGGATAATCTGGCGGTTCTAATTGGTCGGGCCCGTGGCGCATATCCCGCGGGGGCGTTCAGTGGATTTTGTCTGAATTACTCCATTATTTCTTTTATTGTTGTTGTTATTGTCGTTATTGTTATTATTATCGTCATGGACAAGTATGTTCTAGATTCGGACTATATATCGCAGCTACTCATTAGCGATGCCAAGTCGCTGTCGGCCAGCTACAAGTCACAGGGCGTCCAGGGCGTGGTTAACCATCGCTCCTATCGCGATAAAGCTGCCAAACCCAATGCCCAATTTTTGACCAAGATGGTCCAGGGCGTACAGGCCCATAATCAGGACCTCATAAGGCGTGAAGAGTCGTTGATTAAAAGTCGAAGGACAGGATCCAGTCAGTGTAGTGACCGCCGCGAGACACGGCATCACCAAGAATCAAGTCACAGAGAACCAAGCCACAGAGAATCAAGTCATAGAGAATCGAGCCATAGGGAATCAAGTTACAGGGAATCAAGCCATAGGGAGTCGAGCCATAGGGAACCAAGTCACAGGGAATCAAGCCACAAAGAACCAAGTCACAGAGGATCGAGTCATAGGGAATCAAGCCTCTCAACTTCTCGCCATTCTCATCATTCATCATCCCGTAGTCATCATAACAGACCGTCTGATAGTCACAATCGACATCGTAGAAGAGAAAGAAGCCATAGTCCGAGTAGTATATACTCTAGACTACGAGATACGAGTTCTGAAAGGCGGAAAAGTACCCCAAAGCGACAAAGAATTAGTGAAGATTACCGTAGGTCCGATTCGCGCAGTTATGATCGTCATAATGAGGTGCGAAACCATGAGAAGGCACGAGATAACAGTGCCAGATCAAATACAAGAGGAAATAGGAGTCCCGAAAGACGAAGAAGCAGAAGCCCCGAAAGACAAAGTAAGGGCCCTCTAGTACAGAGTACTAATCATAAGGGAAGAGAAAATCTCGACAGTAACCCCAGATCTAATACAACAGCTGGAAGTTCAAATCCGATAAGCCCCCAGGAGTCTCTGGTAGTAAAAGGCCGTGGATCTAAACTTCAAGAGAGCTCATCACTGAGTGCCCTTCTTGATAACGATACTGATAGGCCAAACCCTTGGAAAGACACACTGGACTCACTCCAAGGACGACTCAATTGGACTAGTAGTAATAACTCCTCATCTTATTCAAATTCGGGCCATAAGCTAGGGGAATACAACGAAGAGTTGGCTAGTCAATGGCAAACCGCCGTAAAGAAGGGTGCCCAAAGCGACAAGTCTCACGATGTGATAGTCTGGCCTGAGTACTCTACCGGTAAACGAGAATGGGATAAAGGCAAAGATTGAGATTAGTATATATATATATATATATGATCATTTATTAATTATTTCTTTTTATCTCCGAAAAGTCCAATTTATTCGTAAAAAGCCATCAGGAAAGAACTCTCTTACGTAATCAAATGTTCCAATGAGAGAGTCTTTCGATCTCATCGCAGAAGCCGTAGATAGTAGATAAGCCAAAAAGCGACACTAATATAGCGTTGGCAATTGCTTGTTGTTCGAGAATATATTCGCGAGGACTCGGGTATCTTTAATATTTAACATTTACTTACTATACCCCAGCCTTTGGCGTTTTTGTCTCTTTTCTTAGATTATTTTAACCGAAAACTCCGCTTTCAAGGCTTCAATCAGCATCTTCAGTTCAAGATGTCGAAGCGCAAAAACGACAGTGACCTCGAGTCCTACGAGTACCAATATAGCCCTAAATCTTCCGAAATCGCTGGTAGTGATAGTCTGTCATCATCTCTGAGTAATTTGGGTTCCACGGGTAAGAGAAATATCACCCCTGACCCTTCAAACAGAATGTCACCTGCCTCGATAGAGTCGGCTAAATACGACAGACCCGTACCAGCTGCTATCGTGCCTCGGAATACTAAACGACCAGCTGCTGCTCGAGCGTCTCGAGCCTGTGAGATATGCCGTCGTCAAAAGACCCGATGCTTCCCAGCATTGAATAGTCGATCTTGTTTGAGATGTTTGACGCTAGGTTTCGACTGTAGTTTTCTGGATGAGGCTGGTGACAATTCCACCAGGTCCGATAACAATGATATTGGATACGGTGCCATTTTACCAAACTCTACCCTGGATAATGGGGATGTTTCTAAAGGGCTTGAGAGTGATAATAACGCCGAGTTTGACTCCTCCGATAAAAATAATCATGGTACATTTAATCTTACCACTGATCAAAGACTTAGTAAGCTGGAAAATAATATCTCTCAAATCTTGAATATTTTAAAGGGAAGGCCATCGTCATCTTTGAGTACTTCTTACGGTCATACTAATACTAAACTCAATACGGCGACACATGATATTGCTCACATGGGATCACCGATGAGTATCAATGTAATTAGCAAAGAAGATGCCCGAAACGCACCATCATTCGGTCGTGCTGCTTACTCCTATATGACATCCCCCTTTTATTCATTAGGCAGTTTGACCCCGCTTGACAAAATACCATTACCTATTTCACGATTATTCAATCCGCAAATGGTTCTGCATGATCAAGATATCATTTCAATGGGGATTATATCTTTAGAGACCGCCGTAGAATTGATGACCACCTTCCGTCAAAATTATGGCCGATGGGTATCTTTCCCCGAAAGCATTTCAACCGAAGTTATTATAGACCGAACTAGAAGTCGATGTTCGTTATTATTGACGGTGTGTATTTGTGTGTCCATGAGATACTCCAAACCCTGGTGGCGCACCAAGGCTTACAAGTTGTGTTTACAAAAATTAGAAGCTGAATTAAATCTTTCTTTACTGATTGTACCTCAGACTATTGAGTTTATGCAGGCCTTGGCCGTATTGGCCATCTACGGTCTTTCTCTCTCGGAGGGTAATTTTGTTATTGATTCATGGTTTTATAGTAGTTTGGCGCTGCAGCATTTTATCACCAAGGATACTTTAGGTCTGGTTATGTCCTTTGACGGTATCGGTCCCGCGACTGAATTTGATGAAATTACCGCCTATCGAGTCTGGAACCATTTATGTTTAGTTCACTTGGTAAATTGTGTAATGTCTGGTAGAATGTGTATCCTGGATGAAATCAGACTAGATCAGTGTCGTCGTACGCTAGAATTGGGATCTGCCACTAATTTCGATGGCAGAATCGTTGCCGAAATCTCATTACAACTCATTGTTTATAATTTTATTGAAACACCGCAATCGCTTCATGGTGTGGAGGAAGAGTTGAAGTTATGGCTCGATCAATGGGGTTATTTATTTGGTCAACCCACGACCCAATTCACTGAAACTAGTTATCATTATGGGTACTTTTTAGTATTGTTCCATTGGTGTTATCGTGTACAGATGAAACAAGGTATTTCAGGTGATGCTGTTGATGTCCCCTTCCATGGGTTTGCTCAGGGGATTCACGGGTTACAATCGTTCACCCCTAATGATACACATGGTCCTAATAATCCCGAAATGACCATTATTGATAGAACGTTTAGTAATATCGATGAGGAAATGATGCAACGTATGATCAAACACTGTCTGAAGATCATAGATGGGTTATTGGTAGTTATCGATGATGACTATTTCAAGCATCTAAGTGATCAAGTTCACTTTTATGGTGCGTTTGCGGGTATTATGTTGTGCCGTATTTTATTGATATCCAGTCAATCCTATAGCCAAACTACTAGCTTATTCCCTATTTCGCTGCAGAAGATTCATCAACTGTCTCGCCGATTCAAGATTGTCAGTACCTGCGAAGAAGATTTAATTCTAAAATACTCCTATGTCATATCGCAGCACGCTCAATATATAGATGTGCCTTTACCTTTGCCATCCGTTACTTAATAAGCCACTACCCCCAGTGTGTATTTTTAGTGTTTTTATATGTGGCTATATATATATATATAGTTGGTTTTTTTTTCTTCTTCTTCTAGGGTGAAGATATCTATTACGATGCTCTATTAAGATTCTAATTTCTAATATATTACGTCTAAGTAAACCATTTCCTTTCAGACTCATTATTGTCAACATGGTTTTCACTTATATATTTCTCTTTATCTAACCTGGCCTTTTCCAAAGTATTAATATAACAAGAATACCGCATTTTTTGGCACTGTAAGTAATGCAGTTTCTTATTCCAGTTACCATTTGCCTTCTGCCAATTTGCACCCCCAGTAGTGAATGCCACTGAAAATTTGGTCTTGATCTTCTGATGATCAATGAGGCTTTGTTCAATCCTACACACGTGTCTTTTCAGAGCTTCCAACTGGTCTTTTTCCTTCAAATCCGAAACCACCATGTTTTGAAGAATGGGATCCCAGTCCTTTAGTTTAACGTGGTCCCCCGATTTCCCCGTCATCGCCGTTGCCGCCGTTGATGGTATTGATGATACCGGTGGTGGTGAAGATTTAGTTGTACTAGTTAATAGTGCATTCTGCATTGAAAGACCCCAGCCATAATCGGCATTACTTACAATTCCCGTCAGGGGTTCCTTGGATAACCGTGCTGCCCAGAAGTTGCTGGTATAAACGAATTCAGCGGCAATATCCTTAGTGGGTGCCTGAAACGTCAACACGCCCTGATGAGGCAGCGTTAAGGACCATGTGGAACCAATTCCCGTGGATGATGATGATATTGATGCTAATGTTGATGATGATGATGATAATGATGATGATAATGATGATGAAGATAATGCTAATGACGATGATAATGATAATGACGATAATACCCTGGGATGAGTATCAATCTCGGCCAGCGTTTGACACAAGTTGAATCCATCTAAGACAATTGTATTCTCAATTGAGGAACCATTCCCACCATTTTGGTATAATTTGATCTGACCATTTTCAATGAGTACCGAGACCTCCTTCCAGTTCTTTTTCTTGGGCGGCTTACCGGTATTAGGATCCACTGAATACCGATGGAGCAAAATACCTTCCTTCATCCAGGGGGGTCCCGATAATTTTAATTCTTTCTCCAGGGCTAATTCGCGTTCTAATCGGTCGAAATCGCCCTCACCAAAGAACGGTTCTTCGAATTCGTAATTTTTAACCGCCTCTGACTGATTATTATTTTTCTCATAATCAGCACACCCAGACTCGGCTATAGATATAGTATCATCGTGTAATGCCAACCCATGCGAGTATCGATTATTATGATTAAATTTAGCCAATGAGGAACCATCCATGGATTTACGAGAATACCCTGAACTAGTACGCGGTTGAATCTCGCTTGGCCTTAATCGGCTTTCATTTTCGTAAACTGTATTACGGCGCATTCTTAGATTGGATAGTTTCCCAATTATGGTGGTGGTACCTCGGTTCACCTTGGAAGGAGACGAAGATGCGTTTGTATCCGACATGATGATACTCCTATTAGTGGTTGTGGTATCCATGAAAAGGGAATGTTTTGTTATATCTGATGAACCGGTCCCCCCGGGTACTAATAAAGATCCATCAATTTTGGTATCAAATATATAATTATTAGACTTACTGGGCGATGGATTCAGACTTATATAAAAAAGTGGCCGCAGTGAATTATTCTTATTACTGTTGCTGTGGTTGTTATTATGGCTGTTGTTGTTGTTATTGTTGTGGGGTTCGACTACCTCGGATAAATGTAAGACATCCTTGCTAATGGAATGGTGAAACGCCTTTAACACCAATTTTACTCGATAACTCCACTCAGTCTTACTCAGGTGACCAGGTGAATGAAGTAGAATATCAGCATCATCGGCAATATTACGTTCGTCCTTATGTAAGGATTTGTCGTCTAGCAAGAGTAAGGATAATCGATTGGAATGTGGCAGGGTACTCGGAAGACTATTTCCGTATTCCGAGAGTTCTAATAGCGTATTCAATGTATTCTCCGTGAACGTGGATCGCGACATACTTTTACCAGCGATATGATCGGGTTTATGAATATCAGTATTAAGCAGTAAAATCGAATAAGCAATGGTATATACTATACTCTGATTGAGAAACCCGTGATTAGGATTAGCCTTAACCCAAGCGTGTGCGAAGGAGTCAATGACCCTATCCAATTGCTGTGATTCGGCTTTCATATGCAATCGTTCACATAAACACCGGAAGGCTAATAAGATATTTTTATCACTGAATTCAAATAGTTGCATAAACTCGTTTCGTACAATAGCAGGTGTTGTACCCTCATCCCCAAGCCACTGTGCATACTGGTGACGTCGTATTTGTCCAAACTCACCCTTGTAAATGAGCTCAGCGATATTGGAGGTACGTATAGAATTATTAGTGTCCTCGGTCGATATTGGGGGTTCCACTTTGGTCGATAAATTATTATTTTTTTCGGCCCAAGGGGCTGTTTCAGACGTGGTGGACGAGCGGGGGCCAATAGTAGCAGGTAGAGCCAGGGGTGGTTCAATAATCTCTATTTTTACGTCAATGGGTGATCCCGGGGTAGGAGTCAATTTCTCGGATGGTTCATTACCTTCAAACATGTTATCAAAATTCAGCGATAACGAAGGTCGATTAGGAGCTATGTCCAATTCCGGTAATGAGGGTGGTGGCGGGTTGGTCACATTGAGATGGGTTTGGCTAGGGGAACTGATGGGGGCACTAACTATTATACCCTTGGGTTTAGAATTTAATTTTTGGGCCAAATTGTTCATACTTTTACTAGATTTCAGATCCATGATCGAGGATGCGGAAATACCAAAGATTCGTCGAAATAATCCCGGACTCTTTGGACTCTTCCGAGGTTTGGCCTTGGCCTCGGCATCAGCGGCTGCACATTCTTGCAGGGATGAAGACGAAGAAGAAGAAGAAGAAGAACCAGTATATGTCAATTGACTCCGTGAGAAGGATTTTGCCAAGGATACAGCAGTTTTGGATGTCAATTGAGACCTCGAGGACGTCGAAGACGCCGGCGGGCTCTTCCGCCGAGTGGTATTAGGACCCTGGAGGGCAGCAGCTAAGGCGACCATAAGGCACGCCCAAACAACGACAGCGAGATAGCGCGGGGCAACTATGCCAAATTAACCTGTGCAGCGTGTGCAGCCTGAGATTTGGTCTCGGGCAATGTATAAAAACCTCAAATAAACGGCGTCCTTTGGCCGTTCTCGCAACTTTTGCACATAAAAATCGCTGTTTTCGATGTCGGCGGTTCGCCGTACGGACGGCACATGGAAGCTGATAATGTGCGATGGGCCGCCGTTGCCGCGGCAACCACGCGTCAGGTCCCAAACGCCAGTCAGCCGCGAATTTGCCACGACTTTTTTCAATTTCGACGCGACGCCCGCGGATCTGCTGCCATTTAGTGTATTTTGCGTATCGTTCGCTATATATATCGATATTTCCTGCACTAGTTCAAATGGCACGACGACATTCCAGTTCGGGTTCGCGCGATGTTATGAGTGAGGGGGATGAGGAGGTTATTGACTCCGTGTCGGCGGAGGTCGCGGCTGCCACCTTGGAGCCCGCCCACGAGGCTGAGGGCGCCGAATCGCCCGGCCCCGATGACCGTATAGTTGAGGACGACGCCCTTGAGGATGGAGACAGCGAGGAGTCCTTTGGACCCGTTTTAATCGCTAGGTTGGAGGGTAACGGTATCACTGCGTCGGATATTCGCAAACTTACCGAAGCCGGATATAATACCGCCGAAAGTATCGCATACACCCCCAAGCGAATCCTGTTGGCCGTCAAGGGTATCTCGGAGGCCAAGGCTGACAAGCTGTTAGCTGAGGCGTCTAAATATGTCCCCATGGGGTTCACTACCGCGACTGAGTTTCATCATCGTCGTAGTGAACTGATATCTATTACTACAGGTTCTAAACAGCTTGACACCTTATTAGGGGGTGGGATTGAAACCGGTTCTATTACGGAAATCTTTGGTGAATTCCGTACTGGTAAATCGCAACTTTGCCACACCTTGGCCGTTACCTGTCAGTTGCCGATTGATATGGGTGGTGGCGAAGGTAAATGTCTTTATATTGATACTGAAGGTACCTTCCGACCTCAAAGACTGCTATCTATCGGTACTCGTTACGGTCTTAGTGGTGAAGATGCTTTAGATAATGTGGCTTATGCGCGGGCTTATAATGCCGATCATCAATTACAATTACTTAACCAAGCTGCCTCTATGATGGCCGAATCTCGTTTCTCCTTATTGATTGTGGATTCTATTATGGCTCTTTACCGTACGGATTTCTCCGGTCGTGGTGAATTATCGGCTCGCCAAACTCATGTAGCCAAATATATGAGAACCCTACAACGGTTAGCTGATGAGTTTGGTATTGCCGTGGTAATCACTAACCAAGTCGTGGCTCAGGTTGATGGTTCCGCGTCTATGTTTAACCCTGATCCTAAAAAGCCTATTGGGGGTAATATTATAGCTCATGCATCCACCACTCGTCTTTCGCTCAAGAAGGGTCGCGCTGAGCAACGTATTTGTAAAATTTATGATTCACCCTGTCTGCCAGAATCAGACTGTGTATTTGCCATCTATGAAGATGGTATTGGCGATCCTAAGGAAGAGGAATAAAGAGCCAGGGAAATTGGCTGACGATGTGGATTTTACGCTATTTATAAGGTACACCACAAATTTCAGGTTTCTCATGGTTTTTCTCTCGACCTTACTGTTTATGTTTATATCCCATGGTTCTTTTTTTATTATTTATAGTTATATATTTTAATCACATGTAAGTTTGTTTGTTTTTTTGAAGAAAAATAATGGCGAAAGAGCAAGGAATATCCTTCTCATCGTAGTTGCGTTTAGGTGCAATTTACTAATTACGCATCCAAAATCCGACTCGTGTTCCCACGCGTTGGGTTAGGTTTACGCGTTTTTTAATGTTTTGATCCTCACTTTGGCGACTCTTTTGCTTGATTTTGCCTTAATTGCTGCTTCCTTTGAGCTTTCACGTTGATTAAATTATATTTTTTTATTGACGACTATTGATACATTGACTCTGGCCAACCTTATTGGCTCCTAAATATTGAAAGTGTCTTTTCTCTCACGTCAAATTTTACGACTTGCGCCGTTTCACCACCGCATTTCATACAATCACTACTTGTTATTGTCACCCAACTATAGAACGCAACTCACCATCATGGGTCAGCAAACATTAGGCAAGTTCTTCTCTACGCCTTCTGCTCCAAAGGTCCAGCAGAAACTATCGTTTGGGTCTAAGGCTAAGAAGCCCGTGAAGGAGGAAGAAAAGGTGATTGAAGTTAGTGAAAACATCAAGAATGAGGTTGAAGAAGTATTAATTGTGGATTCCATTCGGGAGGATATAGTACCTGTTAAAATCGGGTCTAAGCGTCGAATTATATCTTCTGACAGCGAAGATGAAGTAGATACGATTGTTTTATCATCACCTAAGAAGTCACCTAAGCAATCGCCTAGAAAATTACCCAAGATTGAGCCCTTGGCGCCTCTATCTGAATCCTCCGCTTCTTCTTCTAAGTCATCGACCACTGAAAATGTTGAAGAGGTTCCCTCTGATGCTACTAAGGATGATATCCCCGATGGTTATCGCGATAGTGATTCTGAGCCCGATGTTACCGTATCCGATATTGTTGAGTTGGCCAAACTCCCCCACGACACCATGAAACATCCATTCGGACCCAATTGGAAGGAGGGACAACCTATCCCCTATTCATCGATTACTGACGTCTTTGAGAAGATTGAAGCCACCACTAAGCGGTTGGAGATCATTAGTTATTGTGCTGATTTCTTCTTGGCCGTCTTACGAGGCAACCCGGATGCACTAACCAAAGTAACCTACTTGTTTATTAATAGGTTAGGACCCGATTATGAGGGTATTGAATTGGGTTTAGGTGAATCGATCATCCTTAAGGCTATTGCGGAATCCACGGGTAGAACCTTGGCGCAATTGAAATTAAGTTACAAAGAAGAAGGTGATTTAGGTACGGTGGCGCAACTGTCACGATCCACGCAATCTACTATGTTCAAGCCCAAGGCACTTAATGTGGACAGTGTTTTCGCGGATTTGAAATCAATTGCTACATCTACCGGGTCGGCTAGTCAAACTAAGAAAGTCAATATCATCCGACGAATGTTAACCTCGTGTCAGGGCATGGAAGCCAAATTTCTCATTCGTTCGCTAGAAGGTAAATTAAGAATCGGATTGGCTGAAAAGACAGTCCTCATTGCGCTTTCTCAGGCCTTTGTTAGTTGGGAATCGGAAACTAGTGGCAAGAAATTCCAATCGGTGTCCATTATCAAGGGTGAAGAACTCATTCGTGACGCGTTCTGTCAAGTCCCCAATTATGGTGTTATCATTGATATCATGATCAAGTACGGTATCTTTGAGCTCCCCAATCACTGTACCGTGAGCACCGGTGTGCCCCTGAAACCCATGCTGGCTAAACCCACGCACGCCATTAGTGAAATCCTGGATAGATTCCAAGGTGAAGAATTTACCTGTGAATACAAGTACGACGGTGAGCGTGCCCAGATTCATATGCTGGCCAGTGGTGATATTCATGTGTATTCGCGAAATACCGAAGATATGTCTCAGAAGTATCCCGATATTGTCGAGGCCGCTAAGGGGTTCACTAAGTCGGACACAAAATCATTTATTATTGATTGTGAAGCCGTAGCATGGGATCAAGAGACTAAAAAGATTCTTCCCTTCCAAGTGCTTTCAACGAGAAAGCGAAAGGATGTGGAAACTGGTAATATTAAAATCAGAGTTTGTGTCTTTGGGTTTGATATTTTATATTATAATGGACAAAGTCTGCTAAGAAACTCGTTGAAGGAAAGGCGTGAGATTCTTAAATCAGCCTTTGAAGAAGTTGAAGGTATTTTTGCATTTGCCAAGTATGTGGATTCATCGTCGCTGGATGATATTCAAACCTTCTTGGATAAAAGTGTGGAAGATAGTTGTGAGGGTCTGATGGTCAAGATGTTGAATGGTGTGGAGTCCGGCTACGAGCCCAGTAAGCGAAGTCGTAATTGGTTAAAGCTAAAGAAGGATTACATTGAAGGCGGTATCGGTGATTCTATCGATTTGGTCGTAATGGGCGCTTATCACGGTAAGGGTAAGCGTACTAATGTCTACGGTGGGTTTCTCTTGGGTTCTTACAATCCCGAAACAGAAGAATACGAAACGGCGTGTAAAGTGGGTACAGGCTTTTCCGATGCTGATTTGGAATCGCTTTATGCTAGATTACATCCTACTGAAATTGACAGCCCCCGATCATATTTTATCTACGATACTGCCGGTAACACCCAGCCTGACGTCTGGTTCGACCCCACTATGGTATGGGAAGTTAAGACCGCCGATCTATCAATTTCGCCCATCTACAAAGCGGCCGCTTCCTTCGTCGGTAAAAACGGTAAGGGTGTCTCGCTAAGATTTCCTAGATTTATAAGGGTCAGGGATGATAAAGATGTTACGGATGCTACGTCGTCTGAACAAATCGCTGAGTTCTACTCGAGTCAAGTCAATATTTAGTATGTCTGTGCTTGGACGGCACGGCTAGTTTAGTCGGTCTCTCTCTAGGTACGTGGCCTTTCACTGTGTAAAATAAAACATTATAAAATTCAAACCATCGCATTTATTAGAATGGTTTCTCCAGACCAATCTGAAATATATATATATATATTTATTTATTCATTTGTTTGTTTTATCTGTAGATCGTTGTGGAAACCTCCGCCATACTGAGCAATGGGCCATTCTCCCAACTGCGTCGAGCCAACATTTTCATGGCGTTTCGCGTCAGCACTCTTCGTATTATCGCCAACTCAACACCACCGCTCCAGGAATCATCTCCATCTAAAGTAACCAATATGTCCAACCCCCAAGAAATTAATGGTATGTTATTGGTCTCATCGTGTACGCGGTTGCGGCGAGATGCGGGCTGTATGGCTGTGAACGCCGTAATGGGCTTAATTGATACGTGGTGGGCTTATTTTTGGCTTTTGCCACATGGTTCTCGACGACCTCCAGAGACGTCGAGGGGCCCCCCCCCATCATTGCCATTGGCATCAATTGAATCATTTTCCACCAGGGTTATAGTCTATTCTGCGTTATTTAAGTTCTTTTATTAACATTTTGCTTGTGGGTTGTTTTCCCCCTCTTTTCCTCTTCCCATAGGTGGTACCGCCGTCGCTATGGTCGGCAAAGACTGTGTCGCCATTGCCTGCGATTTAAGAATGGGTAGCTCCGCTTTAGGTGTCTCCAATGACTTTGAAAAGATTTTCAACTACGGGAACGTGTTCCTGGGTCTCACCGGTTTAGCTACAGATGTTTTAACCTTATCTGACGTATTCAAATTCAAGACCAATCTTTACAAAATGAGAGAAGAACGGGCTATAGAACCTCAAACGTTTGCCAATTTGGTTTCATCCACATTATACGAAAAGCGGTTCGGTCCTTACTTTGTGGGCCCTATAGTGGCCGGTATCAATTCTATCGATAATAAGCCCTTTATCTGTGGTTTTGATTTGATTGGCTGTATCGATTTCGCTAAGGACTTTATTGTTTCCGGTACCGCGTCTGATCAATTATACGGTATGTGCGAATCGCTTTGGGAACCCGGTCTTGAAGCGGACGACCTCTTTGAAACGATATCGCAAGCTTTACTTAACGGTTTAGATAGAGATGCCCTCAGTGGTTGGGGTGCCATTGTATACATAATAACTAAGGATAAGGTTGTTAAGCGTTTATTAAAGACACGCCAAGATTAAGAAATCTCTGAACTCTCTGATATCTCTGATATCTCTAAAATCGATAAACGGTTTGGGTTTTCTATGTGTCTAATTCCATATATTTACCGCAACATCTGTATCCTCGCTACAGCATAATAAATACACCATATATATATATATATAAATTAGTTTGGCAATTATCACTTACAAAAAATTTATTGTATTAATTATTACACAAAACTACTAAAATGCAAAGTCCGGTATTAATATTTTAAGAAGGAGATTAGTTATGAAATCTAATTCTTAGGGGCAGGTAAGCCTAAACGAACAGGAGGAGCAGGTAAAGCCTTGGTAAAATCTCTAACGATGATACTACATTCGACTTCACGACAAAGGTCCTTCTTCTTATTCTCGGGCAACTTTGTGAAAAATTCCAAACCAGAAGATCTTTCAAGAGCTTCAATAGGGACTTGGAAATTGGTAAGCTTGGTGGTATTAGGAATCTTATCATTAGGTAAAACGAAGGCACCAATAGCAATTGAATCGGCACCATCTCTTTCGCCAACTACGAGTTTGTAGAAATGGGTAGGCACAGCAACGTTGGGCGGGTTACCAATGACTTCATAGGAAACACGGTACTTACCATCAGCATCACGCTTGGGTAAGTATAAGGGGCCAGTAATGATTCTAACAGAGTCGTATTTATTAGTTAATCTACGACAGAAATCTTCAAAGTGAGCCCAGTAGTCACGATTAAAGCCCTCACCGACTTGGGGTGCCATATTGGTCAAGTAGAAAGTTTCATCCATAGCACTTTGAGAGAACTTAGCATCGGCAGCGGGCGCTTGATGACCTCTATCATAGCCACTTCTAAAATAATCAGCTAATCTAGCTCTAAACTTCTTAGGCACTTGTTCATCTTCCATGAAGGTAGAATTCTTTCTATCAGGGTTTTGACCGGGTTGCTTCCGGATAGAATCGGCCGTGATGTGTTCCAAGACCCAAGCAGGATTACGGGTACGACGATCGTAACTACTGATGAACTCTTGACGGTATGCAACATCATAAATGGGTCCGGGATAACCGTACTTGAAGAAACCTTGAGGTTCAATTCTAGTAGGTTCACCAATCGATCCTCCGTTACCGCCATAAGCCAGACCGGGACTCGCAACAGCGGGAGTAACGGATTGGGCGGGCGTAGTATTGCCACCCCAAAGGAATGAAATACCAGTAACAGTAGCAGCGCCTACAGCGAAAGAGCCTAAAAATGCCGACATTATTTGTTTATCTTTTGTCTAAAACACCAGAAAATAGTTCTAAATTTTTCTCGATCCAAGATTTTTGGGCTTTTTTTTCATGTATAACTCCTGCATGTCAAATCTATAGATTCGGGCAAACCCTAAACCTGTTGAGTCCATACCGAATTTCCAAAATAAAAAACCTTAAAAATAAAAATGAAGATGCAATTTATATATATATATATTTGTATTAATGAAATAAATCTATTTGTTAAAAACTACTCAAAACATCTTGAGCTGGATATGCGAAGCCTGCACACGTTCTTCCTCAACTGCTTCCTCATCACCATCAGGTCTTCCGGCCTTCAAAGTATCCTGTAAAATGGCCTTTTGTGACGCCGATAAATTGGTTTGGACAACGGCCTTGAAAGTATTACTATCAAACGATGCTAACTGAAGCAGCTTCTGACTGGTGTATTTTTGTCTTGGGACTTGCGGGAATACGCTTTCGTTATCACTGACAAACCAAATTAAAACGGGAAGAGCGATAGACAAACCTGAAGCTATTTGCTTTTCACCAGTCAGTGACAGCGTGAAGCCAACTAAAATTTCCAAAATAGCCTTGATGGCTTCAGGGGCGAGTAGAACTTCATTTTTGCGAGACAGACTGTCGACGAGTGAAGGTACCAATTTTTTAACAAATGCCTTACCGATATTGAAGTTTTGAGACAGCCCTACCAGAGTCTTGATACATTGGGATGAGATTGCAAGTAATTCGTCATCAGCAACGCCGGCCACTAGTACATCACAAAGAATGGGTACAAAATCAGCTGAGGGATCCAAGGCAGGTGCACATGATGATACAACGACGATAGAGGCCAGGATACAGTTTCTCTTAGTGGCAATGGCCTTAGAAGCTTGCATGAAAGATATGATACGGTTGGCAATCAAGCGAATCTCAGATCTGATAGATACAGCATATTCATTGTGTGATTTGGCAAAAGTAACTAAATCTTCTAATAACTTCTTGAAGGGGGCCAAAGAAACCTGGAAAATTGTGTCTTGACAAACTGGATTTTCAAAGATTCTTTCGAAAATATGAAGTACACATGAAGATAAATCAACTCGCACCATATCGGGGAACTTGGAAATAATTTCAACCAAAAAAGTCAAAATAGATCGGCATAATTGAATATACTGGGGTTTTGAAATATCGGCCGAAATTGGTTGGTCCGAATCAGCCAAGAAAGGCAGGTGACGACTAAGTGTTAAAATTATTACCCTTGTGAGTTCAAATAGTTGATCAACACTTTCTGATAACTGGGTTTCCGTCATTAATGATGATGAACCGACGGCTTCGTAATAGTTCATACACATATCATGCGCAATCTCCACAATTAATTGTTGTTCAGAGACCTTACTCATGAGGGCAAGTCGATCAAGTAAATCAATAATTTCAACAAATAAGTCACCCTTATAAATGGTAGCCCCTGTGATGCTGGGATGAATAAGTCTCTTGAGCACTTTTAGAATAGCATAGGTCTGTTCAGTTTCACAGAGAGCGCCATCGCCACCAGGAGGTGTTATTAAAGCCTCAAAGCAAATACCAAAAAGAACAAAGAAGAATGAAGCGGCCTCATTCTGTCCCTTATTTTCCGAAGCATTGCCAGTAATTGTTTCATTCAAGGCCTCAAAAACGCGTGACCTGTCGGTTTCTAGCATCGAAGATATAGCTTCCACCAGCTTCAGCCATGACTTTTGATGGTATATAAGTTGATTTGATTTATTCATAGAAGAAAAGATATTATCCATCGAATTTTCTGAAAGACCAGCCGATTCTTCGGGCTCAAATCTTAATTGGGCGAATTCTTTCAAATTAGCAAGCCATAGAGGCACCAACATTCCAACGTACGGCTTAACAACATTGATAAGGTAATCTTGATTGGCACTCAAAACTTGTAATTCAGCCCATGCTGATAAAATAGACATGCGCAACATGGCTTGACCATTAGGACTTTCAGTCTTCAAGTCACCAATTGTAACTCTATCGTTTGAACAACTCTCGAGTGAGTTTACAAGTAATCTTAAAATACGGCCCATACGGTCAACATTCTTCTCCACGCCACTACCAACAAACGCGGCACATATCTTGATGGCTTCTGAAGCAAGTTTAGGCGAACCATCAGCTGAAAAAGCTGGCATAAGCGCTGAGCCTATCTGAGCCTGGAATTGTTCTAATAAAAGTACTTCTTGAAAATCTGGATCGGCGATACCGGTAAAATTCTCTAAAACATCTTCAATAAGCTTAACGCCAAGTAAACGGATCTCCAATACATGGTCTGTAGACGCTGTAAATGCAATCTTAATGATATCGCCCACATGAGAAATCAAGGGACTCTGGTAAATTTCCGCTTGGGTCTTTCCCTTTAATAAAACGAAAAGAAGTTCCCGTAACATGTCAATGGCTAGCGCTCTAGTTTGCCATTTAAGAGGTTCTGAAGATCCATTTGCATTCTCAGGACTAGTACCACTGGTAAACCCTTCAATCTCCTCGTCAGCTTCTAAATCAAGTTCATTCGAAACATCCACCACCTTTTTACAGTCCCTAAATCCTATCTTAGAATTCCGCAATAAAGCTTGAATACGATATACCCATTCGTTGGCTTCGGATGATGCTGTCTGCGTCAACCAACTGCTAATCAACCCTCTAATTTCCTTGTTTGTTGGTGTCTCATTATATGCCATCCAAATATCCTGGGCTAGTTCATACCCTGTATGAGAGAAAATACGCGACGAATAAGTCTTCATTAACTGGTACAAACCATTAATAGCAGCTTGGCGGAAGTAAGGATTAGAGCTGGTCAAACACTTATACAAGAACATTGAGTAAAGTTTCATATCAATGATACCTGGAGCATAAACTATAAGTTCCTGGGCAGCCTTTGAAGCCTGCGAAACCACCTGTTCATCGTTTTCACTCATTAAACGATTAATCAAAACGGAAATAGCATCTCGCGTTTTGCTAGGTTCGCGCAGATCAGGTCCCAAAATATTAATAATCCCCCGTACGCATCTACTAAGGACCCTAATCGTCGGCAATTTGATTTCCATATTAGACATTACTGCATTAGAGACTTCATCATCGTGACAATCGGAAAGATAGATTACGGATAAAAGTTCAGTCGTACTTCCAATAAACGGATTGAAAACGAGGGGTGTCGATTTCATGGTAATCGAGATGGCTTCAAGCGCCCAAAAATGAACAACCGGGTGAGGATCTCTTGCCAGGAAAAGAAGCGTATCAAGAATCGAATTTATATAAGCCTTGAATGACATGTTACCACCAAACGATTTACTAACGTATCCTAGAGAAAGAGAAAGGCCAGCACGTGCGTCAGAATCACGATTTGCCACAATCTCATCAAGTAAATAGTTAATTTGTTGCGATATGAAACCAGTGTCAGAGATGGTACATAAGAGCCCTAGGGCCTGTGCAGCAATGTTGCGAACATAAACGTCAGGATTGACAATAAATTTCTTTAATATTTGAGCATAAGAGGAGAGAACTCTGTGGTCTTTCCAAGATTCATTCATTTTATCCGATGTAATACAGTAATTCAGGCAGCCGTGAATTGCTGTGACTGTATTGATAACCACCACTTGATTTCTTAAAGTATCCTTACCGGAAGAGACGGCTAAATAAGTATTGATTTGTTCTAAAATAGTTTCTTGGACCTTTGAAATCTGTACAGGCATCATGATGGCGAATAATTCAATGGATAGATCAATGATCGATGTAGCAGGTGATACTGGCGCCTCAACGGTGTGATTAAAGAATAGAAATGCAGCATCATGATCAGATGAGTCGATAATGGGACTCTTGAGCAAATCGCTGATCTCGCTATCCCAAGTGTCCTCAGAAAGCCAATACTTTTCTTGAACTTCAACAGCACCCAAAAACGCCTTGGATGAATTTTTCATTTCAACGATATCAAATCCATGAACTTTGCTAGTCAAACCTTCGGCATAATTATCTGATGCTTCCCAAATTAACTTGGGGTTTGATAAAAGTGAGCCGGAACCTCGACCCTTGGGAGGATCAGCAAATGTCTTCAAAACTGATGTCAGTAAGTTAGCATGAAAGATCTCCGTATGGGTGAAACGAGACAATTCTAAATAACATTGCAGTACACGTCGGCGAGTTAAAATTTCGTGATCTAGTGTCGACAATGAAGATTCACCTGTTGTTTTATTTGAGCTTGATAACCTGTCTTCCGGTAATGCGTTTAAGAATAATAAGGTATTCTGAAGCATGATACCAATTCTTTTAGAAATATCAGGCGTAACCAGTGTGGGATTCGACTTCAAGAAAGAAAAAACCGAGCCTAAAGCGGCATTCTTGGCACATAAAAGATAATTTAACTCGATAGAGCCTCTAACATTAATCTGATCCTTTTGCTGGGCTTTGGGTAAAGCATTCTTCCAGAGTAGTAAAAGATGAGATAAGTGTATCTTAACAAAAGATGGGCCTAAGGACATCACACCACTTACAAGTATCCAAGCCATATCTATGTTAACTGCCGCGGTGTGCAAAGGTTGATTGACAGATTTTTTCAAAAGTGAAGAAGCTGTAACCAAAACTCTTGAGCACAAATCTAATGAGGAATATTCAGGCATGATATTGGTAATACTGATTAGCGTTGCAAGAGCATAGACGAATCCTGAATTATTAGTTGAAAGCCCTTCATCTTTATCGCTACGTGAAATTTCCTTGTTGATGTGATTCATGCAAGTGGATGTTACCGGGATGATTTCACTGGGAACATTTATAACAAGCGTTCTTAAACAGTAGCATGCAGCGATGATAACTGTATGTTCGGGATTTTGCAATAACCGTAATAAGCAAGCATTGATCAAATCTTTAATAGACGAAACCGATGATCCTAAATAGACAATTAAGCCTGAAAGGACATCTAAAGATGATTTCAGGGTGAATTGAGATATCTCAGGGTCATTCGCTGCTAGTATATTATCAAGTAGCCATTTCAGAGAAGTTATCTGATCGTGTTCACTGAAAAGCTTTTCAGCAATAACGCTATTCAGAAGAAACTTGACATGCTTCCGACAGATAAGTAAACTGTATCTGTTATTGGCAACATTTTTCCGATTCAGTAAATTAATCAAAAGCGAGCTGGCAATTACTGAATAGTTGCGTTTCACAGTACCGCCATCCATCAAGAAAAATGAAGCTAACGTTTCGATAATACCATTTTTCACTCTTGTAGTAATAGGGTTTTTACTGTATGAACTAACACTAGCCTCTATAACCTCATCGAAAGTCATATGGTAATTACCCTTTTTGTTTGAGCTTATTGAAGAGGCTGGAGATGCGGCCCTTGAATTCTCGTCCAAGTTATCTTCAAACGTCTGTCTTTTATTAATAGACGATTTTGGATTTAGGGGTGCGGGCGTCTTACATAGATTGAAGTAAGCTTGTGAAAGACAACTTGCAGCCGAGCTTCTAACCATATCATAAGGATTATCGAATGATTTCTGAACTAAGGTTCTAAAAGAGTCAAAATCTGATGATGATTTAAAAGTGAAGAGATCATATTTGATTAGATTCTCCAGTATATTAAAAGCAGCAGATGTAACTTTAGTACTTTTGTCGTTTGTGGCACCTTTGGCAAGTTTCCAGACATCCTTGATCAACGAGTCATCGAATGTGAACCCTGTCGAATCAGCAATGTATGATAAAGATAAGAAAGCTGATCCTCTACAACCACTATGGTTAAGTGAAGATTTACATATCTTAACCAGAGAAGCACATGCTAAAGGGGCAAGTGAGATAACGCTTCCACCCGTGGTTGAAAAGATTGAGCCCAAAGCTACAATAGTCGCATGCTTTAATCTCGAGTACCTGTCGGCTTTACCACTATTCATAAGGGTAATAAGTTTGTTGGTGGCTTCATACAGTTCTCTCTTGTCATCAAAGGAATACAAAAGCTGGTAAATTTTACCAATTGAATTTCGAATCGATCGATTCGGCTGAGCTTGTTTTTCCGGATCTGCCTCGGAGCTGAAGAAGTCTAGTAAATCATCCAGAGTTCTCTTTACGAACAATTGATTCTTGGAATCTATAAGCTCCATTTTGATAAGTGTCGTACATGATGTAACGATCCAGACAAGGATTGCGCGTTGTTGATCCTCAACGGTTTCTCGTTTTAGCTTGTCGAAGTCTAACTTCTCAAAGAGGGGATCATCAGGGTTGGTTAGCTGTTCGCTCATTACAATTAAGTCGAATTATCGGACACAATCAAAAATCGAGCAATTTCAGTAGATATTTACTAGCAGTTTTCTAGGACTTTTGTTGATGAATATCCTAATCAAAGAAGTGCCTCTACTGGTTACTTATCTCGTGTGGATGATAGTCGTTGGCAGGAGTTGGTGATACGTAGCTACTGGATTACCCGGAGGCCCGCTGTGGCAGTAGTACTAAGTATGGCAGATGGTTGTGAGCCGGGGACAATTGAATTGTAATATATATATATATATATAATGCGATAACTACACACGGAAATATTATGTACAAAAGCTGTAGATAGATTTTAAACTCTTACGTTGTAATAAAAACAATTATAATAAAACCTAGTTCAAATTCCAGTCCATCCATCCAAGAAAGTCGTCGCCCTGGCCATCAACCCAATCAATACCTTTGATCAACGAATCCAAATCGTCAGAAGGCATTGGCATTGGTTGGCCACCCTTGATTTCTTTCCTTGTGTTCAAACTAGGCGCAGAACTATCAAGATTGATTTCGCCGATAACCTGGGATATATTATTGTTTATGGGTAACCTGGCCACACTTATGGGTACCCCAGTGTTGGATAAATTTTGAGCCGCGTTTACCGTTTCCGAATTGGCGGTATTCGCATTCGATACCGTTGTTACAGTACGTTTTCCTTGGTTATCGGTTATGTTTGATCCTTCTTCTAACGGTCTCTTGTATGCTCTCTGTGCTACGAGCTCACCATTTCCAGTGGCTACAGGTAAACCTGACGGTACATTTTGATTCCTTGCCGAAATAGGAACATTGTATTCATTAAAGCCAACCACGTTTCCGTGATTACTGTGAGGGCCTGTTGGAACCAATGTTGTAATGGTCGTACCATTTGGCGTAGTGGTGACCATAGTAGTGTAATCATCCTTGGTAATCCGGCTGTAAAAGGGTAGTGGTAGAATATTTGAATCCACATCACTCTCTTCCTTTTCCTTTTTATTTTCTAACTGCGCATCGTTATCTGAAGTCGCAATTAACTGGTTGCTTTCATCTGTTCTTCTTCTGGCTTCATGAATAGCCCAAACAAGCTCATAAAACATAGACGCGGTAAGGTGACTTCTCATTCGAGTTATAATCGCGGGCGCCTTGGTGAATAACTCTGGGTGTGTGGCGATAACGTAATTCAGTTTTTCCAAAACTTGAGCCGTCCGTGATATATCGTTATCCACATTCTTCCAGGCTGTCAGCATATTTCTAAACAGTCGGTGAACGGTAACGATTGATTGCCTGGCTGATTCCACATAAGGCTTCAGAAGAAAGGGAGATAAGTGTAAGCGGAATAACGTTAAAACCGATAATGAAACCATTTGACGCACCCAAATCGGTAATTCAATTAGTCGACGCTCAGATGCGAGCTTACTTATCATAGTGATGATTTTAGTGGCTGTATGATAAGCAATTATAATATACTTTGCTTGGTCTTCATTAGGAACTGGTGGAAGGAAGGAAAAACAACAGATCATCAGACGAGCACCCAGGTAAAATATTTCAACTATATGTTCGCTCAAATCGATCTTCTTGCCCAATCTTTCCAGCTCCTGTTCCATTACGGTAAGAATATTGATTCTATTCTTGGACTCAATGAGCCCATCTTCGGTAGTTAAGCAGACACCAACAGTTGTAACCAATTTGGAAATGAACACTGAGATAGCCAATAATGCCCGAAAATTAGACGGTAATGAGCAGTCGTCTCTGGCTTCCTCAATCAAGTAATCAATGGGTGTAGTAGGAGGTAATCCCAGACTGGCACTCCATACTTGATCCATAATAAATACTGAAAGCCAAGTTCGTGATCTCCATTTCACAGCATCTGGTAAGCAAACTTGAGTACGGGAAAATTCAGTAATAAATCTACCACGATGCAGCCCTAATTGCATTCCCAGGCCTTTGGCCAACCCCACAAATCTATAACTGCAATCATCTAAAACCTTTTGGTTAGGAAGTGGCCAGGTGCCCAGAATAAGTAAGGCTTGGACAATATGAGTGGATCGTGGAGTATGAATCCAACATGTTTCAATAGCAAGCTGTTTGATAAGAGAGCAAAGAGAATTATATAATGTTGGCTCAGCATGAGATAGACAAGCAGTAAGACAAACCGTCCAGAAGAGAAGTCTGGATTGCGTGTACAATTCTGAAGCACTGGTAGATTGGATGATGGGTAAGTGGGGTAAGTAATTGGTCATGAACTCACTATGCAAATCATCTGCTTGCTCCTTGGTTATTGTTACATCGCCAATTGTAAATACAGTGAAGGTCCCATTGGATTTTAGCGTCGAACCGGGCACCTCGGATATATGTGATGATGCAAGGGGTATGTTACTTGAAGAGGCATGAACATCGATAGCACCTTCAGATGTCAACATTCCAGCAATAGAAATGGCACTACTTGATGCGGAATTCAGCAAATTGTGAACTTTTTGGTTAAAGGGTTTCGGGCTATTTGCACCAACAGCATCTGCATTATGAGCAGCAGGCGATGACGTCACAGTTGGTGGGTTGGCGAATCTTGTCGAGTCTATTTGATCAGAATACGCTGGGACAGAAGGGGAGTTCCTAGAACTATAACGTCTATTAACGTGATTTTGGTGGGTAGCCTCAGGTGATAGACCTGGCGTAATAGAAGCTACTGATATTGGTGATGCCTTCATGGCTTCGGTGGCAGGGCTGTTGCTACCGGAAATATTACTTAAACCATTTAGTCGCGCCTGTTCATCTTTTTGTGCAATTACATTCTCAAGATAATTTTCTCTCTTTTGTAGTGTCTCAACCTGCTCTCTTAAAATCTTGAATTCATCACGGAGAATTTGGACTTGGCCACCCTTTTGAGGCTTAAAAAAGGGATCAATTTCACAAACACGGCCAATTTTTTGGCAACGAGTGCATTTTTCTGGGTAGGTTTCGTATGCATTACACTTTATCTTTTGTTGACGGCAATGAGTACATGATCGAACTGGCCTTGTTCGATATGTCTGTAGCTGTCGATCTCGCGCCTTTTGCCCGCTCTCCTCAAACTCTAGAGAATTACTACTTGTATCCACCTCTTGGTTGTGAGAGTCATAATTTACATCTTCAACTGAATCTTCATAAAACTTTTTCTGGATAGCATTCGAGTTCTTATCGAAGAGTGGTACCATTCTTCCTGATTGTGAGGATTGTGAGGATGACACATTGTAGGGATTGTAGCTGATCGAGCCAGACTCGTCTTTTATACGTATACGATCATCCATGTTAAAAGTTTGGTATAAGATCTAACAGCAAAGGATAGAATATTATTAGAATTAATTCGCGTTAGCTGATAAGCAGCTATGGGTCAGGGTTTGCCGGATACAAAGGTCTTTTGGAATACGCTACTGGTGAACTGAATAAGGCGGTTGTTCCGATAGAAAATTGAATGAGGGATCCAGTTTCATATCAATACATAAACAGTGTATATGCGATAAAATTTAGAGCTAATAGCTGAATAGAAAAGCCTGATGGTCGTGAGTATTCAAACTCCACTGGAAAGGTTAATAATGTTGAGACGAAGACCACAACGCGATTTTCGCTGCACCCCGCGGTTCACGTGACTGGGCTTAGTAATTGGTGTGGAGGGCCATCCTGAGAGGAATAGAGAAAAGCACAAATTGTATATTACTGAGGGCAGGCTCTGTGTTCTTTATCGCTATTGTTTAGAGGTCTTCTGGATATTAATTGTTTTTCATAGAACAGTCTTTATTTCGAGAATGATTTTTTCTCTATTAATAACAGCATATTGATTGTGTTTAGTTCGATCTTGACTTCCCAAACCGAAAGCTTAGCCAAAGTATAAAAATATTAAATTATAAATAACAAATTTATTAACATAGAAACAATTTATATACTGAAAATTACTGAGTAAAGAAATATCAAAAACCAGCAGAAAAACCCGCCACCGTGGACGACACGCTTCTCCTCGTTCGCCATAGTTTATACCAACAGCCCCAAACTCAAACTCAAATACGATATGCATTTAACTTCTTGCGTATTAGATAATGAATAAATGTGCTTTTCCCTCCTAAATTGAGATAATTAGAGAGAATCTATATTTCTCACAACATAGTAGGGTTAATTGGGTGTTTTAATCATACAAAAATTGACTATCCTGTATTATCATTCAAGGTTTACTTCACCAGTAAAAAACATTAAACATTCTCTAATCTCCAGACAGCAAAACGACCCTATATAGAGTGAGTAAAATAACAGGTATATTCTTACTATAAACTGATTTTTAATTATTTTCAAAACTGGCCAAAGGAAAGCGACAGATCTATTCGAAGAAATTTTAAGCAATCAAGATTCTTAGTTGATCATTTTCAAATATCACCGGCTTTTAGTAAAAGCAAAGGAAAAATGGGGACTTCCTGTGATGCAACCAATATTTCCAAATTGTCAGGTTAAAAAATTCTAACTGTTTTGGGATAGCCACACCTCCAGAAAGGAATACATTTCTTTGTTATGTACTCAATCTTGATATTTCATTTTTTTCTTTCTTTCTGGGGAGGTGGAGTACGAAGGCTATGGAAAGGCGGGTATGGTACTATAGATACGAGATATGAACTCAATCAGCTCTAGAGGATGAGTGATTGAATATAAAATCAAGGAAAACCCATTGTTTGTACGAAATTCAACCAAGAAAAGAACAAAATGAGCATTTTCTCTTATTAGCTTAACTATCGATAACCATTATTCCTAGTTTTATGTATAATTAATAATTGGGCGTCTGGTGTAGTTGGTTATCACATGCGCTTAGCATGCGCGAGGTCCCCGGTTCGATTCCGGTGTCGTCCATTTTTTTCAGCTAAGTTAATTTGAATGGGGATGTGGTTTTCTAAAAGAAAACATAATAATGCTTATACCTGTTTATTTTTCAATCTTTTTAAAGATGAGATTAGATCCAATCCATGTCTTCCTTTTGTAATTAGAGTTTTTTCTGTAGTTCGATGGTTGGTTTCCCGGCAGGTAATTAGTATTTTTAATTTCTCTAAAACACCAGAACATGAAATTTGGGGTAGCTCAGCATTATTTTTGCGTATTATTCACCCAAGTAACAATTCAACAGAAAGAAGAATTTTAGCCCTAGTCAATAATTATGCTCATATCATAATTGTAGACGTATAGCTTTTAATATTTGAGGTCTTCTTTTAGGTTTTTGAACGAAAAAGTAACGAAGAAAAAATGAGGTTAGAGGAGAAGAGTGGTGCACAAATTGAGGGAATAGAGTGGATATAAGGATAATATGAAGAAGCTTCCAGCACAATAAAAAAGTATAGAACTCAAATGGATCTCATTACCGGAACTTCCAGATACTAAAACCATTACGGCCGTTACTTCAGAAACCAAATGAGACGTTAGGGATTACTAAATGTGGTGATTCCAAAACAATCCCTGTGAGTAATAAACCCTTGAAAGGATTAATATATTTTAATTAAACTGATTTAATATTGGTTATAAAGTAGTTAAATACCTTGCATTATAACGGGAAGATTTTGGTGTAAGGAAGTTAAACGCATCGTGGCGTGAGTATGATTGCCCCATCCGATTGAGCTATTTGAAATATCCAAAACGCTGATCCGTATCCTCTTCAAAAAATTATTAGTATTAAAATAATGAAGTAATTGATCAAATATAATATCTGGCTCCACCCGTTAATTCCATTAAATGAGCGACTCGATGCTATTATTTATTTTCTTACTGATACTGTAGTATCTAAGGCTAGTAATAGTTTCAGATATAGTGTTTCTGATTGTAAGGATATATAGAGATAACGAAACTAAGATATATGACCATTCATAATGCCTAAGAGCTTCTATCTACACTCCTACGCCTACTTTGCTTTTAAATAATTCTAACTGGAAAAATGTTTACTTTAACCTCGTTAATATCAAAAAAGGTTAATGGTTTCTTCTAAATTTTTGGTTATTTAAACTGTCTTCATAAAATCAATATTACTTTGACGTGCATTTTTAATCTTTATCAGCTGCGCCGCTCCATCGCGTTCGGCGTGGATCAGCAGCATATAAGCCATTTAATACACTAAACCCAACTTTCTGCTATGATTGATCCTTAAAACAACTCTAAAACCCTATATGAGATCGTATCAAATAGCTGAAAATTCTACGTATATCTATATAATTATAAGATAATAAAACTAAAGGAAATAACATACTCAGAATAATATTAAGGCAGGCAGGAGAGGTAATAATAAGTCAATGTGGGAGGATCCCCCCACATGGCCATTTACCATGTGAAGAATACACACAAACTTCTGGGGCTACAGCCTTAAACTGCCAACTGTTCTCCATATGAAAAATACCCACAACCCCCTAACATTCCCCTACTTAAATCTGGAATATTAGCATTAAACCAACAGACACGTGTACGTTCAATGCCATTTTATTTACAGTGGGAACACTGCATTTTGTCAACAATCCCAAAAGGGATTATCGTTTAATGCCTAGTTAAATGCCAATGGCTAATAAACTGGCGCTTATTGTGTTTTTTAATATAAAAATTGCCCTTCCCCCCCTTCACTCTTGTCTTCCTTCTTGTTCCTTTTTTTTCTCTCCCTTTCTTTATATAATTACTCTCACATTACTCCCTTAATACTTCATCGCTACACACTATAAACCCTATTACACCTATCAATACCTAAAGATGCCTTCAAGAAATTTTTTTAGAAGATCAACCAAAGCTCCCATTGAATCGAGTAGCTCAATTGGCACTAAGCTGAAGGAAAGTAAGCTTGCCAAGAAGGCTTCGGCATTAAACCAAACCCTCCACGCCAAACACGCTCAGTTCAAGGCCAGCGTTGATAAGAACTGCCACAAGATTGGCAGTTTTGTAACCAGTGGATTCAAGCACAAGAGAAGTAGTAGCAGTGATAATTTAGCTTCATCCTCGGAGCTAAATAATGGTGCTAC